>PVIR01020308.1:0-30788 GCA_004026965.1 Petromus typicus
TGCTCCTTTTGACCAAGACCTGTACTTTTTTTCCTAATGAATACTTAAAACTCAGTGTTTTCAGTACTAGTATGATGTACAGGCTCTTAAGACTGAGTTTTGAGGAGACCGGTTGTGTTGGTACATGGATGGATTCCACCCAGATATCTCAATCTATTTCCGTATTCCAGATCTTCCCAGACAGAGCTGTAAGCTTATCGTAGGCTACCTACTTTGGCTGTGGAATCACACATGTGTAGAGCTTCTGATGGCTACGCCCTCAACCTGTTTATCTGTTGCAGCTTCTCCTCTCCCCACCATGAAAGCTGCTTTTAAGATATCAGGAAGTCCCTTTGGCTTCAACTTTACCATTTAACTGGTATTCAGGATCTTAGATTCATTTCCGACTCTTAGCAGTAACCTGGCAACTGTTGACTTTTAAGTAAACCCTTTATCCTTGATTTTTCAGAATTTAACTAATGTCAAGTGAAAATTCTTATTCTCTTTTGAAATGTAAATATGTAGGGTAAGGGCCCTTAGGTGCATTTTGCAATTCACTCCTCAGTCACTTATGTCTCTCTGGAATGTCCTTATGATGGATCGATCATGATATTTTAGAAAACATTTGGTATTTCATTATACATAATAGATTTTGCTGAGAGGTCTGTCTTCAGAAATATTTTAATGTTAGTGTTTCTTGGTACTAGAAGGATGAAGCTTTAATTTTAAAGAGTGTTCACATAGCAGCAAATTGTTTCTGTGTAGACTTTGCCCGACTGTTGACACCAACTGACTCCGCAGATCCATCATTCTGCAGCATCAGTTACAGTGAGGGCTGCAAGAGGTTCTTGGCTTTCTGCAGCTGGTCCACTGGGAGGAGACGTAACAAGGACAGAGCTGGAGTGCAGTTTCCTAAGTAATATCAAAAGAGGAAATGACACTCGTGTGCATGAAGGGACTTCTGCTCACATTTATTTGAAAGCTCAGAGATGTATTCAATAAATGTACAGATTAATATTTTCCAAATATTTTCACAAAATTAAAAAAAATTGAATAAAGAACACTAACTTTGAGATTTAAATGAGATCATAGAAATCTTCTAGTATGCAGTGGTAAATAAATTTTATCTTAAAAAAACTTATGTACAGTTCTATAGTAAGGGTAAATTTCAGGCTGATTTTAGTTTTACTGTTGGGAAAATTCTGATTGGATGAAAAACAGTGGTATGTATGGAAAGTAGAAATAGTCACACATTATCTAAGCATATGGTGATGTTAATATAATTCCCTTTAAAATATGGAAAGAAATTAACTTTTCAATATTTGTATATTGTATAGAACTTAGGTCTTTAAGTTCCCAAATTAGTGTTTTCATGTCTGTTCCCTGCCCTCCTAGATAAAGCCCTATAATATTAGTTTAATAAACTACCTACCTAAAAATATATGCAGTAAGAGTAAAATATTAATTTCAACTTAAATTAAGTTTCAGTAGTAGAATATTTTATAAAGGCAATGTATTTAATTTGTTGATTAATTAGAAATGATGTAATTAATAAAACATTTCATTATGATAGCTTTTGTGTATTTAATTATTTTTAATAAAGCTAGGTAATGTGTATAATCACTCATTAAATACATTTTGAGTTTATTCTGGAATACAACTAAATGAAATAAAAAACATTCAAAGCTTGCTATACTCTGGGGCAAATCAGTACTTAATTAGGTAATGTGGTCTTATCCCTAAAATGTCCTAATTTGATAGTTTTCTAAAGACTCCACTCAGTGCTCAGTCTTAGAAATTTATAAACATTTTCCCCTTTAAGAGGCCTTTGCGCTCTTTTAGGGAGCCACTGAGTACTGTATGGATGATAGGTAAAATATTCTGGACTCTTTCTGAGCAACTATCTAAAGTTATCCATACAACTGAGGCGTCCCTGAGCCTGAGCTACCTATTAGCCAAAAGAACTTTTGAAAAAAAAATTTCCAGGAAGGACAAAAATTTCTTTCCCTGTTACTTCATTGTATTTCAAAATAGAAATGTGCCTCCAGTCTATTTCTCCCATCACAAATACTCTGGATGTGAATAAGCAATTGATTAATTTCAACATAAAGTTAAAAATTTATGTATTTCTCCTGATCTCATTCAAATGACAGCAAAACAGTAATTTCAAAGTTTTTTGAGGGACATGGAAAATTTATTCAGACAAGACAATAGAAGCAAAAATTTGAGCAACTAGAGGACAAATTAAGTAAAATAGGGTGAAGCGGGAAAAATGATGAGATTATAACAAAAAAGTAAGGAAACAAATTTTATGTATATAGGGGGTGGTAGGGTGGGTAGGGATATGGGAAAAAATGAAAATAAGTTGTGTCTTATACTGGTACAAATCCCCATTATGGAGTGCAATCACAATGTGCATATGTAATGTACCAATAAAGATTTAAAAAAAAAAGATTGAAAAGCTTATGTATGTAGGGGATGGGGTGGTTAGAGGAATGGGGAATACATGAGAATTAAGTCATGTCATGTACTGTACAAATTCTCAATGTCAAATATGATCATCACATGTATGAAATATACCAAAAAAATCAATTTAAGAAAAAATTGCTACCAGAGTTGGAACAGGAAAGTCTGAGTCCTTAAGGGGACAGTGGGAAGGGCCAGGGCCTTGCTCAACAAGCTTATGGAGCCACCACATTTGCTGGCCGTGGTGGAAATTGGAACTTCTGGGATTTTAAGTGGATACTGATTGAAAATGAGAGGTTTTGAGCAAATGACAAATGCATTATTTAAGCAAATATAACAGACTCAGAAGGCTACATGCCATATAGTGGATTCATATGATAGTCTGGAAAATGCATCCGGTCTTTAGATAATGCTTTAGATAGAAAATTTTGAGGAAGCCAGACGTGGTGCCATGTGCCTGTGATGCCAGCACTCAGGGAGGCTCAGGCAAGAAGATTATAAGTGTGAGCCCGGAATGCACAATTGAGCAAATTAGTGATAACCTTGGCAAACTATAAATGAGCTGGATATAGTTTGGGGTTAAGTTCATGGATTAAATCTCCAATGGAAATAGAGGGAAATGTGAGAACATATCCTTAAGTTTTATAGCTTAAAAAGGTTGATATTGTGTTATTTAGTGATATTCTTTGACAATAGTTTGGTAATCTATTTAATGCATATATCAAACTCTAAAGTTTGCCAGCTCTTAAGTATGCACTATCCAAAACCACATAACAAAAGAATTTTGAGTGGATAGAAAGAGGAAATACTGTAGATAGATTAGCTATCATGGCTCATTAATTCCTTCACCTAAAGATCTCAAACAGTATTCATATAAATCTTTCATATGAGAAGTTTTGCCATTAAATTTATGAGATGACAGAATCTGCCATCCGTTTTAATCTCTTGTAGAAAATTAAATACTTGGACATTTGCAGGGTTCTGGCAGAGATGTTCATCGTGTTTCACAAGGTTCATTTTTATATATTCTGACAGAAATACTATTTTCCTTCCCTTTATTCCATACTGTGTTGTTTGCAGACTGATAATCCAAACTCTGCACATCTTGATCAGTCATTTTTGAATAGCCACATATCTTTGGAATCATTTTGCTCTTACTTATGTATATTCTGTCTTTACTAGCACAAAAACATCTTCCATTATAAAATCTGAATGTGTTTTGGAGCGTAGCATGTCCTAATTTCCTGTTACCCATCACAATTCTGAGCTTAATCAGTAGGTCTGTTTATTTTTTACCACTGCATACTTCAAAGAATTATTCATAGTAGAAGACAACTTGGGCTTAGTTCTAACATTATATAATATGTCAGGTGTTATTATGCTGGATGTCGTCTTCCAAAGTTATTTTCTGATATTGAAGTACATTTGTATGAGTCATATTCTTTTTTATATAATTAAGTGATAAGTAATTTTTAAATTCATCTTTTCAAGGATTACATTAATGTAACACTGACTCATAAAGTAGACTTTTTTTCTAATGAGTTCTGTTATAAATTTTATATTAAGGCCTTTTAAAATTTAAGAATAATACAAACAATCCCCCTTCTCAGACATGTATTTATCACTTAAACATTTTTTGTTCCTTTCTCTTTTTCTACGGACAAATTGACAGTAAATAACAAATACTGTAGTTCTGTGGCTAATATTTTACTGTCTACTTTTAAACTTGCAATGTGGTTATGAAAATAAGGTATTTATTTTGATGTCTTAATTTTATATAATAATACTACACATTCAATGTTATTCATTATCCCCCAATTTTTATTTTATGTTCCCCTCACCCCTTATCTCTTTTCCCATAGTGCCACTTTTCTGGCCAAGAAAGTCCTTATTCAGAATCTCACATGTAAAGACCTGATGCCAATTCAAGGAGATGCCACCTGGATATTGTGCTACTTGTTATAACTGTGGGGAAATGAGAGGGGCAAGAGCGAGCCTTTATCATATCGCTGTAATCTTCTTTAATGCATAATACTGATCACCCTTTTGTTTTCTTTTTATTATCTCCATATTTCTGAAAGTACATGTAAGTTATTTGATAAAATACTTCTTGAGGTTAGATTTTACTGATGATTCAAGTTTACATTTCATCTGTAAGTAAGAATCAAAAATTGATAATGTGTATTTATTTGTTCATCATATAGAAAGACATGATGTTGAAATGTCCCATCATTTTTATTGTTTACTTCATTGTTGTCCATAGGATTTCTCAAATCTTGACTTTTTTCTTTTTATAATTATTGAATAAATTGTATGAGTTATTTAATCATGTGTTAAAACTGTTCCACAAGAAATTTTTATCTGTTCATTTAAAAACCTATTTGTGATACTTATCATATTACTACTATATTTGCCAAAAAATAATTTTTTCCAGGGTTATTGTTTTAACTAAGAAATGTTCTTGGGACCTGGGATTTATCTCAGTGGTTCCGGCCCCTGCCTTGCAAATGCCAGGTCCCTAGTTCCACCTCTGATAACCACATATGACAATGCCAGGCATGGTGACTCATGCCTAGCAGCAATCAGCACCACATACCACAAGCCCAGGTGTGATAGCTCACATGTGTAATCCTAGCACTCTGGATGCAGAGGGAAATGGATTTCTGTGAGTTGAAGGCTTGTCTGGGATACATAATGAGCTCATGGCCAGCCTGAATTACAAAGCGAGACCTATCTCAAAAAAATAAATTAATTAATCAAAAATTATAAAACATAGTCATACCTCTCATATCTTATAATATAAATGTGTATGTTTTTAATTTATTCAGTTGGGCATTAACTTATACAGTGTATTTTACGGTGACAACTGCTAGCAAGCCAACATAATTGAATTTATAAAGAATAAAAAAATAAATGAAAGACAAAGAATAGAGTACACAAGATAGGACAGGCCGAGAGTTGGTACTGCACCTACCTTGGAAGCACAAAGATAGGACAGGCAGGACTACAGATGGACAATGGTTTTCAATAACCCGGTCTGGGAAGACGTGATGAAGTCTCCATGGACATGGACAGCCGAAGCTGGCAAGGGAGGCAGCACACAGATCCCACGGAGCCTTGTTGATGTCTGGCTGACGTCAAGGTCAGATTTCCAGCACAGAGAGGCACCATTTACAACCAACCTCCAAAGGTAGGACCAAAGGTTAATGGTGCACACACTACAAGCCTAGGAGAATGTGGTAGGACATAGGAGTTATTTTATTTTGATTTATGGTTTTATTTATGTGCCTATCAATGTCTTTTCAGCATCTATGGAAAACCACATAGAATTTGTGGGAAATCATAAGCAGTCTGTGATAGAACACTTGTTAGCTGGCTTTTCTAAAAATGGAGCAAATATTGGGTGCTGTGCTGGGATGTATTTATCCCTTTCCTGGAGAGAGCCTTACAAAGCTCCTCATTCACTAATAGACAACGTTAATCAAGGATACTACTTTTCTGCCCTGGAATTGGCAGGACAGTAATAAAGTTTTTATTAGGTTAAACTGTATGTATTTCACTGTTTGTTACTCTAGCCTATCTTTCAATATTTATTTTCCAGAACTACTGATAAGTTAAAGACCAGAGAGGAATGGATCCTAGTATATATCAGCATAGATTGTAGGAAATTAATTGTCTTCTGTGAAACCCTCCTTCCTGGTAGTCACCATAGACCTATCGAAGTAGATTATTGAACTCAATCCTAAATAGTTGAGAATGTGTATTGCAGAAAACTTTCACAGGATTCCCGAGCCTCAGGAAGATCTGCAATGATAGAAAAATTGAGTGACATGGGGCCTGTGCTTCCTTTAAGCCAGCACTCTTACATCTTTAATAATATGTCTAGTTTCCTGTCTATTGAACTTGAACTTCTTTTCACATGAGCTGGCTTTTAATTAAGCTCTTCTAGGTTTCATGGTTGGGATATTTTGTCAGTTATATTAAATCATGAATTTAATCCACAGTTGGAATTACATCCCAGAAGCACATTCTCTGTATATTAGGGAGTTAATGAAGCTGATGAAAATAATTGCAAATCTATTCAGTACGACTTCATCTATGTTTGTCTGCCCATTTTTTCTCCTTGACTACTACATGTGCACGTTTTAATGCTAAATAATTTTTCAGTGCAACTTGTCATTAAAAGATGAATTCTTGGGTCAGGGATTTAGCTCAGTGGTTCTGGCACCTGCCTTGCAAGGACAAGGGCCCAGGTTTGATCCTTGGTAACTATATCCCATAGGGCTAGGTGTGGTGACTCAAGTCTACAATCCCAGCATTCAGGAGGCTGAGGCAGGAGGATTGCTATGAGTTCAAGGTTGGCCTGGGCTAAATAGTGAGCTCAGGCTCACAAGTGACACCCTGTCTTAAAAAAAAAAAAAAAAAAAAAAAAAAAAAGAGGGGCCGGGGATTTATCTCAGTGGTTGTGGCACCTGTCTTGCAAGTGCAAGGACCCGGGTTCGATTCCCCGGCAACCACATACAATACTGGGCGTGGAGACTCACGCCCAGCAGCAATCAGCACCACATATCACAGTGCTGGGCGTGGTGGCTCACACTTGTAATCCCAGCACTCAGGAAGCAGAGGCAGGAGGATTGCTGTGATGTGAGTTTGAGGCTGAGCTCAGAGCCAGCCTGAATTATAAAGTGAGACCCTGTCTCAAAAAATAAATAAATAAATAAATAAATAAATAAATAAATTAAATAAATTAAAAAATAAAACAAACAAACAAACAAACAAACAAAAAAACTATGCCTCTTTAAATTATCCAAAAGCAAAGAATTAAAATCAATTTTTCAAAGAATTATATAATGGATGGAAGAATCAGGCTGGTAAAAATGAAGCTGAGGGAGTAAAATCTAATGCTTTCCCTTTGTACATTGAATGTGTTAATATCATCTACCATAGTTAAGATTGTTTTTCAAATTTTTATTGGTCCATTATATATACACATCATCATCACATTCAACATTGAGAATTTGTACCAGTATATGACAAATTTAACTCTCATTTTTTTCACATTCCCTTACCTACCCAACAAGCTCTGTAGGATCCCACAACAAAGAAAGTGGGATGCATGGCACAAAAAACTAGAGATTCAGATCTTCAAAGGAGAAGGCTGTTGTTGGTCAGGTTTTGTTTATTTGCTTGAAGCTGAAGTAAGAATCACATCCTCAAATTAGTGATACGGATTCTAAGGTACAGGAGAGAAACTCACAGAGAGGAAAGCTGGCTGGCTCAGGCAACTGGACAAGGAATAACCCAGAAAAAGACTGATGACAAAGCTAAGTGTGCCGAAGGCTGCAGCGGGTATATTGTGGGTGTCAGGAAAGAGCAGCACTGTATCTATCTGCACTAGATGTGAGAGCATATGAGATTAGGCTAGAGAGAACTGGATCTGCTTGGTGACCAAGGGTGACAGAGATGGACCCCTGGGTAGGAATAAATATCCTAGAAGCTTAATTGTGTTGAGCATCCAGCAGAAGTAGTGGCCCACAGAATCCTGCAGACAAAAACTTTTCCCCACTGTTCAGACTGATTGGGTTGCTTTGCCAGGTTAGCTTCTAAAATCATGGTAACCTCATTTCATAAGCACTAAAAATATGTGGGTCCTTCAGTCTTCACTTTTTATTGGTCTCATCATCTGCAAGATCTAAAAGGCTGAAAGCTTTTTATAGTGGACTATTAGATTTCGCTGAGAGGTCACAAGGCTACAATCAATGCATTATTTTGGGGATGTTGGCATTCTTTGGACCTTAGGATGCTCATAGTAATTTTAGTAATTTAATGAGAATGTAATGAATGTCCTTCATGCCAAAATTATTGTTTTATTTGCTTATTTGAAGAATAAAAATCTCTTCAGGGATAGAACTAGTAGTCTAGGGATAAAACAATTGAAAACATAAACTAAAAAATGAGAAATGGCTTTATTAAAAAGCTTTATTGCATTAGAATTCCAGCGAATGTCTCAGGGAGATTTGTGAGGTGCTGTGAGAGTGTATTCTCCAAGGCAGTGAAGGGAGGGATTTTCTGGAGAGGGATGAGGGAAGAGAAGAGACAAGGGGAAGGTTTGCACACATAAGTTAAATGTCACAGGAGAACTGAAAGGAAACGAGGTGTGGATAGAGGAAAAGGGAGATAAGAAAAGTGTTTTCCAGGCAAAGAATGTCACAGCCCCCAGGGGTTGTGACAAACGCAGATCTTGCAGAGAACTAGGCACAGAACTGCAAAAGCATGTCACTCACAGAATGAATCCACTCTGCCTTCTACTCTGTTTGCAAACAATTTTCCAAGGTCCACTTCAAACTATCTCCTTGTAATTAGATGTTCTTGTCCAGCCCACCCCAGGTGTTCAGGCTTGCTCTCCACTTCTGTAGTTTTTTCTGTGTTTCACGCTTCCACGTTTACAGAGCCCTGCTTTTTCCATTTACTGCACTACCTTCAAAACGTCTGGATTTCCACTCCTGTCCCCGCAGACCTTTCACAATTTGCCACATCTTAATATATGGTTTTTGTTATCTGACACAGAGATTTTTTCAAACAATGAATTTTGAACTAATGCTGTACAAGAGTGTGAATTGGGCTGAGTGATAAATCTTCTCTGTACATAAGACACATTTGGTTTTCCTCTGAGTAAATATTTGTGAGCGCTATATCTGTGTGAGGCTCTAACAGTTAGTATCTGGGCTGCAATTATATATTTCACTGAGCAAGTTAGGGTTCACCATCACGGTTTCTAAGGGTCCAAGTAGCAGAACTAGATATGTGCTTTGCTATTTTATAGCAGGGGAATACAGAGAGTTACAATGATGCACGTTAGGGTAGGATAAGAAGAGTGAGGTTCTGGCCAGCCCACTGCTGAACACTGGGAGCTAGTCCCTTGTAAATTCAGGGACTATCTACCATCACTGCAGAACACTGACGCATGGTAGGCAGCATTGTCTTAGGAACAGAGAAACTCCAGAAAATGGATAAAACACCTCTTGTCTGCAGAAAGCTCACACATAGGTAAAAAGGATAAAATCACAAACAACCACATTCACTTTTTTCTATTTTGGAACTCACTGAGCCTGGCCTGTACTTACAGTAGTGAGCTGAGAATGATTCACAGAGATCAAAAATAACAATTCCTATCCCATTGTACCATGGCAAATCACTTCCTCCCCACCACGACAAACACTCACCAAAAGTCTGGCTCACTTGGCCGGACAGCAGAAAGCAGAGGAAGGAGGTCGTCCAGCAGCAGCTCCAGGGAAAGCTCTCAGGCATTATCCTGATGTCACAGAGCCTGAGGTCTGGCCTTGGATCTGTGCAGTTCTCTTTCTTGGTGATCTGAGAGCAAGTGGCTTCTGCATTCCAGAGAGCAGCTCTCATGCCCACAGAGGACCACAGTGTGCAAGCTTCTGTCATCTGCCTGGATCACAAGACAACATTTTCATTTCACAAAGTTGAGATTGGCAAACTCTCAGTTCTATTTGCTTAATCTACTCATTTGCAGAAAGGCACAGCCAATGAGTAGGTCCTAAAGAAGATCTTTCAAATTAGTCATCACCTACCACTCCATAACACGTTAATTTATTACTGGCCATAAAACAAGACAGTCAATCGATGCTATTGGAATTATTTTTTGAAAGCAGATACTTCCTCAGTATCTCTACCCTTGTCCTGTGTAGTCTGTGTCTACACAACTTTTCCTTATGTTACACATACACTGATATTGATCCTGAAAGAATCTGACTGTGAACATGTTACCAAAAATACAGCTGATGGTTTAAGGTCCTATGATAATAATATTCTAATTCTATATAGCTTCATCTCATGCTCTTCTTTGGACAAGTCAATTTAAATATCTTTGAATAGATACTACCAATTTTCACGTTCAGCTCTATTTCTGTTTCTTTTCTTTTGTTGTTCTTGAATCAGACAGACTCTAGCAACTAATCCTCTCTTCTCATTTATTCAGTTAATATTTTGTGTCTCCCATGCTTTGGGTCTCTGGCCAGGGTGGATGATTTGCTCACTCTCAGCATTTTCCTCACAACTCTTCCCACCTTTATGACATTTTATTTCCTTCTCATTCTGTACACAAAGAGGCCTCATCTACACTTTTTCTTAATTTTCTTTTGATCCTTACTTCTTATCAGTAGAGTCTTAGAGTCTTTGAACATGACTCTGTTGTGTCATGGGCTTTTCATCTTTTTTTTTTTTTCACACATAAAACACCATGACTTATTAGATACTCCAAATAATCAGGCATTTAATATTTAAGAAAAATTGTTGAAAAATTCCTCTCCCAAAAGTATTGTGGGACAAAACCAAAGCCTGTGCCAGTATATTGAAATTTTCTTTTTAAAAAGTTGCTTTAAAAATCTTTGTTAAGTTTTTGTGCCTTTTTTTGCATGTTGAAGCGATTCTACCTGCTAAAAGAATTTTAAAAGTATTTCAATGGTCCTTATTAAATAAAAATAAGAAAATAATTTCCATCCTCAGAAACACAATTTTGATTGTTTTCAGCTTCAGCAATAATAGGGTTTTCGGAAAAAGGCTTTGTTGTACATAAATTTTCACTTAAAAATCTGGGGATGGCAATACAGTATAAAGAATATACATATTCTTTTTTTTTTTTTTTTTTTTTTTTTTTGAGACAGGGTCTCGCTTTGTAGTTCAGGCTGGCCCTGAGCTCAGCCTCCAACAACTCACATCACAGCAATCCTCCTGCCTCTGCCTCCCGAGTGCTGGGAATACAGGCGTGAGCCACAACGCCTGGCACTGTGGTATGTGGTACTGGTTGCTGCTGGGGTGAGTCTCTACGCCCAGTATTGTTATGTGGTTACCAGGGATAGAACCCGGATCCGTGCGCTTGCAAGACAGGCGCCAGAACCACTGAGCTAAATCCCCGGCCCTATATTCTTCTTGTTTGATTCTCTTTTATTTCTCTATTTTGATGTTTTAGTCCTTGTATTATTTCTACTAGTAAAAAATTAACATGACATTATATTTTAGCACAAGCTATAAAATATTTTATGATCAATAAAGCTTTTATTAAAAAAACCCCACAGGCATTATGAGTTTGTGACTTCTGAGTTATTTGATTTTATTGTAGAAAAGTGTATTCAAACTATATTTATTGGGCAGCAAAATAACAAAATAGTAGTACAGAGAGAAAGTGTTATATAAAATATCTATAACACCTTATAAGTCATTCAGGAAATATTAAAATGATAATCCTGGTAGTAATTGTAGTAGAAATCATTCTTTTCAGAGTAAAAACTAATATAAAATATTTCTGAATTAGAATTGGTTTTCCTTTCATTGAAAAACCTTCATGAGTTTTTATGTTGAAATTTCAGGTATGTGGTGTCTTCATTTGTGACTTTAAATTTGATTAAACCACTATGCCTTTTTCCTGTGGGGAGATGCGCTGATGAGGAGACAAAGAAAAACTCAGATACTGGATGAAAATGCAAGAAAATATCAAAATGAGACTTACTACAAAAACGAAGGGTAGAATAGCTGTAACACTTGAAAAAAACTGCTTATGATTTATTCATTTATTCATTCATTTATTATTTTAATGCACTTTTCTTAAAGTTTTTAAATACATTATCTATATTCAATGAGAAGAGAAAGTTCAGTGGTCCCTTAAACTTATTTCATAGTGTGTGGGTTTATGATGTATCCTATGTATGCATACATATTCAAGTGTATATATACAATGCTAATTTATTTCCTTTAGTATTTTCACTCAACAATAACTAAATAAGTTATTTATCAAACAGGAAGTATAACAATGTATTATTTCTAAATTTGGAAATCTAATACACAAAAGTGACAGATTTTTAAATAGCTTTTTATATTCTACGAGAAAATGTGTCATTCAAAATGTACCCAAATGCGCATGCTTGTAACTGTGAATTTAATATTGTAAAGAGTGGCATGGAGACATTCCATGCTTAATGATCATTTTATTTTAATTCTTTTATTTTTTAAGTTTAATCAAATGAACTTGAAGATATGGTGATTGAGATAAACTAACATTTCATAGGACTTCATCTTTTTGTTTGTGTTTCATTTTGCTTTTGAGAAAGTATCCTGCTATATAATTCACCCTAGTCTTGAAGTCCTGGCGATCCACCTGTTTCAGTCTGCAGAGTGCTGGGATTAGAGGGATGCATGCCTGCTGTGGGCTCAGAATGTTTTCAAACCTCAGGAGCGAGATGAATGCAGTGAAGAACTTTGTTGTGATTGTGGTGCTGGGGAACATGTTTTTCAAGCTGGGGCAGGCCTCAGGGCCTCATGCCTGATCGGCACTCACTGTGCCCTAGCACTCCACTTCCAGATGGCTCAAATAAAATTACCCTAAGACCAGTGTTAAGATCAGCATATTTCAAAAATATATCTGTATTTTTGTGAGGTTCTTACTCAGGTGCACAAACATACATTCATCACAAATATTTCTTGAATTCTCCTTCAGAGTTGTGGGGGCCATGGGGACAGCATGATAGTAACCTGCCTCATTTGTCAAAATTTGTACCAATAAAGATAATAAAAATTCAGGGTTCAATCCTCAGTACCATTTAAAAGAAATGGGTGGGGAAGAGTCCATCAGGAATGTAATTTCTATGCACATTTCTCTATGACCTGGAAACATTCTTTGTAAAGATTTATCACTTTTCTCTTTTAAGCTATTTCTTATATAAATTGTGTGATAAATAATACAAAACTTCAAAATTGACACAGTGTAGAGGGAGACCACTCTGAGCAAGCTGCAAATTTATAAACTGGCTTTTTATATTAAAAGTCAGAGTCTCCCAATCACCCCACACTGGCTTTTACAAAGAGCCAGCAGTTGATGTGTGGGAAAGGAGTGATTCCCACACCACTGGCCACAGCAGAGGTCTCAGTGACCGTGACACTGTGACATCTTTGTTGGCAAGACAATAGTTCAGCTAAAGGTAGCATGATATAGAAAACTCCTATAGAGGCAGAAATTAGTCTATGGGAAAATTAGTTTTCCTGTTGATCAATGATCTGCCCCTTGTAGAATGTCTCATTTCCTTGTTGCTAGGTCCCTGCTTGCACCAGTGCTTTTCCCTCTGCTGCTCTCCATACCCCCATACTGCTCTAAGGAGCCATGTGTTCAATAAATAGCAGCATGTCCAGGAGATGGTGTCTGCCTAGTCAGAGTTCCGGCCATCCTGGGCCCCCTATTTATGATGTAAAATTTTGTCTTGTTGTTTTATTATCCTGCCTCTGTACCCTTGGTCAGATGATTGGGGGTCTCTTCAGTTTCCAAAAAATATGACATCTAAGATGAGCTCAAAGTATTGAAATGTCATTGTTTATCTTTTTTTTTTTTTCAGTACTGGGGATCGAACACAGGAACTTATGTTTGCCTGGTAGGTGGGTGCCTCAGAACTAAGTTTCCTGGCCTCATTATTTATAAATTTATACAAAAAACCCACAAATTTTAAATATCAATAACATTAAAATTTGCATAACATTTGTAATAACTTTTCAGTACTGTTCTCTGTAAAAAGAGTGCATTTAATAATATTTTATTTGGACATAAAATAACCAATAACATCAATAGCTAGAAAACTTTCTTGTGAGATCTTGCAGAAGATGAATTTATGCTTCTTCTTGGAACACAACTCTACACAAGAAAAGTAAACGTGTTCTACAAATATTTATTTAAAAATGACCTCAATATATGTAATTCATTTATTGTATGTATAAACTCTTGCACCCTAAGGTCATTCTAATATTTTACAGTATCTTTGTAAAAGAAGGATATATGATTCTTACCTATTTTACTAATTTTAGCAACAGTAATTGGTAGTGGATGTTTCTATATAACATATAATTCTCTGATTGAGTTTTGCTCTAGTGTTAATAATTCATTAAATCCATGCTTCAGATGACATTATTAATAATTACTACATGTTTCTCCAAAATACGGATTAATTCTTACTGAAAACAAATATAGTAATCCTTTGGTTTACCAATGCTTTTGTTTACAATCAATCCAATTTGAAGGCAAAGAGATTTCATAAACTTAGTTTTTGTTTGAAAACTGCATCGATGACAAACATGACCATGTTGAGGGTGGTGATTCACTCCTGTAATCCTAGTGCTCAGGAGGCAGACGCAGGAGGATTGCCATGAGTTTGAGGCTAGCCTGCACTACACAGTGAGTTCAGGGTCAGACTGAACTACAAAATCAGACCATGTATCAAAAAGCTAAAAAAAAAAAAAAAAAAAAAAAAAAAAAAAAAAAAAAAAAAAAAAAAAAAAAAAAAAAAAAAAAAAAAAAAAAAAAAAAAAAAAAAAAACAGACAAACCTGACTACATGACCACAGCCATCTTTGTCACACAAACACAAATACAGATACCTTCCTCAAAATCATAAAACAGGTTAAGTTCATAAATGGAGGAGCCACTGTATTTAAAAATGTTTAAAAGCAATTCATTAAAGCTTACTTTTGCATTCAATTATTTTAAAAATACTTTTATGTATTAAACAACCATACTATTAATATAATTTTAAAATGACACTTGATGAATTAAATGGAAATTAACTCCAAATGTTTCTTATGCAATAAGCACAATAATAGCTCAGCTATATGGTGATCTCAGATTTATTTTTTTTTCTGTTTTTTACTATCCCCTGAACCATGAAGCTTGTCTCCATGATCAACTTATGAATTGCTTCCCTGGTTCCAGAGTAGGAGCTCTAGTCCAAGATAAATAAATAAAATCACTTTTAGCACTTTTTCAAACACAAATTGAGAAATATTAAGGCTGTCTGGGATCAGTTACATTTTTCAGATAGAGCTCAAGTAATTATTTCCAAAATACTATACTCTATAAATCTAAAAGGTCATATTCAGTTGTAAAATTGCTCATTTCTCCAGTTTATTTGGAATTTCCAATATTATGCTACATAATAATTTATCAAAGAAATAAAAACATCCACAAAAAGTAGAGAGGCAGTTGTTTGCAAAAGAGAAGATATCATCAGGTGAAAGAAGTGGAAAGAGAAAGTGAAAAGGATGGAGGAAGAATTAAAATATGTTATGCACATGTTCCTGTTCCCCAACAGGAACATAACACTTACATACTGAAAATGTTAACAAAAATTGTAAAAATGTAATATTTCTTTGGTTAAAAATAAAGAATCTCCACACTGATTTCCACAGAGGTTATACGAGTCTATACTCACAACAGTGGAAAAATGTTCCTTTTTCTCCTCAGCCTGGCCAACATTTGTCACTGGCTGATTCTGAGATAACAGCCATTCTTTGTGGAGTGAGATGAAATCTCAGTGTTGTTTTCATCTACATCTCTTGAATGACCACTAATGTGGAGCATTTCCTCATGTGGTTCTTAGCTGCTCATACTTCTTCCTCTGAAAAATATCTGTTCATTTGAGATGCCCATTTTTGAATTGGGTCTTTAAATTTAGATGGACTGATTTTAGTAGCTGGTAAAGATACTTTCCCATAGTGTTGGGTGCCTTTACACTCTGTTGGTGGTTTCCTTTGCTGTGAAAAAATTTTTAATAGAATGAGATCCCATTTGTTGATTTCTTCTGTCAATTCCTGTGTTATAAGTTTTGTTCAGGAAGTCTTTCCCTAAGCCAGTGCTCTCAGCAGTTTTACCTAACCTGCTTTGTGTCTGTTTTAATATTTAGGTCTCTAATCCACTTTGATTTTATCTTGGTACATGGTGAAAGAGATAGGTCTGGCTTAAGTCTGGCAGGTTAAAGATCAGTTTTTCCAGCACCATTTGTTAAAGAGGCTATCTTTCCTGCATTGAGGATTTTTGGCTCCTTTGTCAAAGATGAGGTGACTTGGTGTATCTGGAATTGTTTCTATATCTTCTTCTTTTTTTTTTTTTTTTTTTTTTTAATTACACTCCATAATGGGGATTTGTACCAGTATAAGACACAACTTAATTCTCATTTTTTTCCCATAGCCCCACCCACCCTACCACCCCCCCATATATATCTTCTAATCTACTTCACTGATACTCAGGTCTGTTACTTGGCCAGTACCATGCAGTTTTTATCATAGTGGCTTTATAGTATAGTATAGTTTTAGGTTCAGGATCCTAATACACCCCCCCTGCCCCCTGTGTCCTTGTTGCTTAGAATTGCTTTCTCTATTCTAGGTCTTTTGTGGTTCCAGATGAATTTTTGGATTTTTTTTTTCTCCAGATCTCGAAATATGCTGCTGGAATTTCAATCAGGATTGCATTGATTCTATATAGTAGTTCTGGGAGTAAAACTATGTTGATGGTCTTAGTTCTTCCTACCCAGGAGCAAGGTATGTCTTTCCATTTTCTGATATTTTCTATCTCCTTTTTCAGAGTGCTGTAGTTTTCAGAATAGAGGTCTTTCACCTCCTTTGTTAGATTTATTCCTAGATATTTCAGTTTTGGGGTTGCTATTGTGAAAGGGACTGACTTCCCAGTTTCTGTGTCAGTGGGTCTGCTATTTGTGTTTACAAAGGTTATTAGAGGTGAAGGGTTGTAGGGTGGGTGGAGGAAGAGGAAAATTAAGAATAAAGTTATGTCATACTATGGTAAAAACTCAGTGTTGAATGTGATAATGATGTGTATTCCTAATGTACCAAAAAAGACTTGAATTTAAAATTTAAAGAAAGAAAAAAAAAAAAAAACAAGTAACATTATAACAGGAATTAACCCAAGAGAAATGACAAAGAAGCAACTCAAACCCAGAAGATTTAGGCTTAAAAAACTACTGGTAGATCCACTGAACTCAGTACTTATGTGCTGTTAATTGCACCAGATAGAGTCTCAAAATAAAACATTCAAAATAAGTGTAGACGGGCTACAAAATATGTCTCAGTGCACTAATTAGCAAAGGAATATGTATTTATTCTAGAAAAGCTCTCCTATGCAAACATTGTCTTGTAGATATAAATAATTAAGTAAATATCAGATGGATGACTAAAGTCAGTCTAGAATCCCTTCAGCTCTGATGTACGCATACGAGCTTGGTAGAGGCATTCAGTGAGGTTGGCTGTGCAGAGAACGGTGTGAAAGGTCATGGTTTCTACCGTAAATCTATGGATATGTAGGTTGCTTTCAAGTCTGAACTGTTTCAACAATGCCTCATTAAACATGGTGACATATGCATCTTTTGATGATTGCGATTTGATAGATATCCATTGTCATGTGTGTATTTATGAATACTATCTATAAACATATATTACATAGTTAAATAAATGCATATATCAATACTTAGTAAAATATTATTCTATTAAAATTATTGATATTCACCATTACTCATAAATCTGGATAAGATAATGCTAAGGACAATGACCTAGTCAAATAGAAATACTAGTGCAGGACTCTAGTTACACGAGGTGTCTAATGTGATCAGATTTCATAGAAATAGAAAAAAGAATGGTGATTGTAAAGGGCTGAGGAGGAAAGAATTGGGAGCTATCTTCAGAATGATAAGCTCTAGAAAAAACATAAAAGTATATGAGGAAAATTTGGGACATGAAATATATCTTCATTCCTTCAGAAATGTGCTGACTGTTTCACAGATACATGCATGCATCTAAACATCTGAAACTATACACATTAATTAGACATGGTGTTTATGCATCATTTATACCTCATGATGATTCACAAATGATTTTACAAATCATTTATACCTGCTCTTAAAATTAAGAAAAAATAATCAATAAGTATATGTGTTTTACAATTTGAGAAACACTGCTATGTTTGAAAGCTATCTGCTTCTGTTCATCTGAAAGATATGGATTTAGGCTCCCTCTGCCTCAGGTTCCCTGAGAACTCAGATTAGGCACTCATCCCACAATGTCCAGGTTAAGTGATACACTGTCAAGGTCAGTTGATCACTTAGCCGGGGTATGGCGAGTCAAGTGTCTAATCCCAGCACTCAGGGAATCTGAGGGAGCCCAAGTTCAAGATGAGACTGAACAACTAGCAATTTCATGAAATCCTACTCAAAACAAAAGTAAATAAAGGGATCTGGGCATGTAGCCCAGTGCAAAGGTCCTTCCAATGCTGGGAAGAAAGTTATTTAGTAACATTTCCAATATGTGAATGAACTACAGTTGCTACACTGTAGTTTGAACCTAACATATCTCTCAAAGACCTTTATGGTAAAGCCTTGGTCTTGAGTGTGGGACTGTGGGAAAGGTTGAGACTTACAGGATGTAAAGCCCAATATAAGATCCCCTATTTGAGAGCTAGGCCATGAAAAGGAGAGTGTGACCCTAGCTACTTTACCTCTCTCATTTTCACTTCAAGTTCATGAGGTCATGAGATGAGAAGCATTGCTCAGACATACGTCCTGCCATGATGCGTCAGTTTACCACAGGACCAAAGAAAATGGTCAAGTAATCATGGACTGGGACCTGGGAACTCAAAGCCAAAGTAAACCTTTCCTTTTTATAATGTGAGTTTGCTATACCAAGGGAAAGTGAACACAGTTAACAGGACCATGAAATGGATATCTCTAGAATGTGTGGACTTAGAAGACTTGAGAGTCTAACTTTAGACAACAGGCATTAAGGTCAACAAACTACCACAAGAATGTGAGCATCCTAGAAAAATAAAACTTTCAGTAACTGGAAAATTACAACTGATTATCAAATATACTTTTGGAAGAAAATTTATCAGAACACTATTTCTTAAAAAATAAAATATTAGACATAAAAATGTAATTACATTGTGACCTAATTGAGAGAAATGAATTTAAAACAACTCAGATTAATTATGAGTGATACCACCATATATATGTATTTGTGTCTCTGTGTGTATGTGTGGGTATAACAGCATTTCAGTTAATTGTAAATAAAACATTGAGATTATTTTTAACTACTTGATTAAACACTTTACAAATAAAATGTAATTCAACATATTTATGAAGCAATGTTCCAATTTGCCAATTTTTTGTCTAAAATGACAATATTTTGTAGTTACATATCCATTCAATATTTATATATTCTTCTAAGTGAGTAATTTAAAGAACATGTGATAAATCCTATCAGCAGGCTTCCTCTGAAGGCTTCAGAATCCTATTTCAGTTAAATCTTCCATGTAGATATCATTTTCACGGGAGTAATGGTGTGAAAACTTCGGGAAATATTGTATGTAGACGTTCTTCAGTTGTCTAGTAATGAAAATAACATGTATAATATTTGATAAAATAATGTCAAAATACCTGAATTCTTACAAGTAAAAATATGTGTCATATGAAAGTTAAAAAAAAAAAAAGCAATGACAAAAGCATAAAAGCTTTCACTTTGGCTTCATTACAAGCAAGTGAAGTTTATAATTGAAAACTTTTATGAAAGTATATTTGATATACCTTAGCTCCAAAAATATTAAGTTGTGTGTATATATATATATATATATATAATATTGTTTATATATGTATGAAATATTATTCATTGAAGTTTAACACATGGGAGCTAACAAATTAGTTCTACATATACTTATATCAATGAATACTGTGAATGAAAGTCTCTTTTAGTAACTTTACCAGGAAGACAGAAATAAACCGAAATGGCTTAAATATACCAGAAGAGGAGTGTCACTCCGCATAAAGGCAAATAATTACAGTTCATTTGCCCCAGTTAGCGGATAAATCTCTTGTGCAAGGTGCAAGTGAGTGAATGCCAAGTGTGGAGCTGGTGTTCACCACTCACGGAGTAAATTGTGCTATTGCCGGTCCTAGAGTCCTAGAGAATTCAACAGGAGTGCTGGTTCACTGTGCCAAGTGACGGTCTCATCTTTAGACGAGGTATATTTCCATGGGCTTTATGCACTCTCAAATGGTGTATTCCCAAACAGTTCCCAAGCAGGTGACATTCTCACCCAGTTTCACTGAAGACTGAAGCAGCGGAGATGGACACAAATCACACTAATCACACGCACATTAGTAATGGATCTAGAGCTGGACACAGGCAATGTTTTCGGGCCCTGTGACAAAGCATATTGATTGTTCATTAACATTGTGTGCAGTGTTTTCTTCAGTAAGTGATACAATCATCTGATTTGAGAAAACTTTTGGCGATGTATAGCACACCCCTAGAATTTATTCCTTCCCATTAATTTCGATTGCACTACTAGGGAGCATATACACAAGTATATGTGAGGGATATGGGAACATTTCACAAAGACAAGATGATATGTTTTTGCACATATCTGTGAAAATTTTAGATTGGAATTGTAAATTAAATGCACAGATCTCATCATGTATATTTTCTGAGAAGTTCACGTTTCTTCTCAGCTCATGTTATGACACATTTCCAGGCTCAGTGAGGTGAAAGGCAGCACCGATGTGAAAAGCTCATGTGACCTCACCCTGACACAGTCACCTGAGAAGACCACATGTTGAACCAGGGTCATTCTCTGCATGACTGAACAGTGGTCTCTATGAAATATTTCCATAAAGAAGATATTGCAAATCAGCCTTGGCTTAGAAGTCTGAGAATGTGTCACCTGAAAGACTTGCCTAGATGTGTAACCATTACAAAAACAAATGACTAGCAGGCAGAAATGGAGGTCTCCATAGAAACAACACAGATACATGATAAAACACTATAGGGTTAAAATTGAGATCCCAGGAATATGATTTAAAAAATGATGGTGCATTTAACACTTATAGGCCTCTTGATTATTTGAAATCAGCATATCAGTAAAGCAGCACTCATGACAAAATGATAGACAGTGAGAATGCATTTTGATGCTTTGCATACTAAGAATACTCAGAAATTGGGAAGTTATTATGAAATGTGTTCAGTCCTTACATGATCAGCATCAGAATAAAATGGAAATTGTAGGGCCAGGGATTTAACTCTGGTTTCAGCGCCTGTCTTGCAAGCACAAGGGTCTAAGTATGATCCCCAGATAACTACATAAACAATATGGGGCATGGTGGAGATTCATGCCCACCAGCAATCAGTACCACATACCACAGTGCCAGGTGTGGTGGCTCACACCTATAATCCCAGCACTTGGGAGGCAGAGGCAGGAGGATCAATGTGAATTCGAGGCTGAGCTCAGGGCCAGACTGAAGTGTAATGAAACTTTTTAAAAATAAATAAATAAATAAATAAAGTAAGTTGTGAAAAAAAAATCAGCTGTTGGGTCTATCTTTGAGTAGGCATGTTTCATTATTTATAGAAATTTCTGTGCTCTCTCATCCTAAACTAGTACATTGTGTGGTTGTCCCCACACAGAGAGCCCTCTGTGTACTAATCAAGTCAGGCAACGGACAAATAGCCATTTCTTTGTCCATTACAGCAACGTGTCCATATTGTGGACTAAATATTCATTAGCTATGACTTAGTGTGCAGAGTATTCGGCATACCAGAAAATCACTTTGAGTTCTCTGGGAAGCTTCCATAAGCCTTCACATGAGATTAGTAACCAGGGCGATGCGTATGCAGAGAAACCCAGTAGGTTTAGGTACTTTACAAAGGAAAAACTGTCATTAAAGCAAAGAACCCTGGGCAAGGGAAAATAAGAGGCTAACCAGTTTGCTTCCTGAAGACTTGACATAATACTAATAGATCATGGACAAAGAAAGCACAAGTGGTTCCAAATACCAAAATAGTCACGTCCAAAGTGACTGACATGATCACAGTTAGTCTCTCCCTACAGCCAAGGAGCCAGTGTCCTGTCAAGCCTTCACTGGAGGGTCTTGCTGTTGGCGATGTAGCACAAGCACACAGCCTCCTCAGAAGGGACAGTACCCAGCGACAACGAGACCATCCAGAGGCTGGCAGAGCCTGTGGTGTTCACAGGAGCTACAGTTCTTCACAGCGAGCTCCAGTGTCCTGTCCTGTAATGTGTGTTGTAAACTCGCGGAGAGTCCAGACACAGTGTAGAAATAAGAGACAATTAGTGAGTACACTCTGCTCAAAGTGACAAGAAATTCCATCTGAGTTCTTTATTTACAAGAGAACTACTATAATAAACTGCAGAATGTATTTTGTTGATTTTGATTTTCTTTATTTTCTTTGAAAATATTCTCTTGAATTGAAGAAAAATCTTCCTTTCATAAAATGTAAACCTAAATAATAAATATCATAATGAAGTAAAATTTCACATTTAAAACTATTATATGTACTAAATATGTCCCCAAAATCTATTTATTTTAGCAATAAAATATGAAGATAATGACATGTGATTCAGATAGCTTCGAGTCATCTTCTCTTTCTAAATCTATTATGCTTAAATCTGCATGGTTTGCAGGAAGCAGGGAATAGGGTAAGATGCCAGCAGAGGACCTAGGCTGTGGCTCTGGGTTTGCTGCTGAATTACCAGCATCCTGTCTATGACAGGAAACTCCAGCCTGGACTTTGGGACACAGCATCACCCAAAGCACGTACAGGCTCTGACACAGTAAGGCATCGAGCATCTCTCTCCACAATACTGGGATTTGTAGATGAAATAGAGTTAAGCTCAAGCATTTTTAACAACCTCATTGCAATAATGCCCTGAACTATTTAGAAAGGATAAGGAAAGTAAGGTATCTTTCCACATTTAAATCTGGAATAAAAATTCAGGATTGTTACAGCAGGTTCTGGAGGGTTAAGTTAGTGGAGGAATTGAATGTGCAACATGTGATCAAGCAAAGACAGGAGGGTCACATTCAGTGTTTGGTCAGATCATCCACAACACAAAGATGCAAAGATCAATTGGAATTTGAAATCAAATGTGTAATTGCAAGTAAACTAGTAATAGCAAAGAATAAAAGAAAAAAGGAAGAATAAAAGCATAATAATCAAGTTGTGTCTTTATTTGTATGTGTGCATTTTTCACAATCAGTTCTTTGATTAAAAGAACTCATGGGTGTAGAATCTAAAGACAGAAGTCATTCTTTCTAACTCACCCATCTACTGTATCATCAACTCTTGCAGGTACTATACACTGATAGGGCAAAAGTCACACATATCTCTGGGTTCTCACTCCCATAGCTCAGTTCCAAAATTTCCCCTGCAACACTGAACATCTCTGGAAGCTCTGTTGTGTTAATAATGATCAGGAACCTGTGTAGGATTCAACTTTTCCCCATGACATCACACATACCTTAATACTGAATGCACAAGTCTGATATTGACAATAAACTCAAACTACTGAACTATAAAATGTTGTCTCATCTTGTGCATAATTTTAAACTCAATGATTTTGACACATATACGCAGCCATATGGTAACCAAAGAACATCTCATTGGCATTTGTTTGATCACTCCCATGACACAGAATGGAAGATATTTTTAGACAATCAAGACACCAAGAAAAATAATCAAATAGTGCATGCAATAGTTAGACTCATGCATTTCTGACACGATTGATTTGCAGCTTTTACAATGTTAAGTTTCATACTGAGTGTTCTATATTCTTACTACAGCACAAGAGAAAAACTCAGGATAATTTCCTTTCTCATAATAGATCAGCAGTAGCCTCGGGACTCTAAGTAACCCTTTGATAGAGTCTTGTTTAATTTTATCACAGTAAGAAACCAAGCTATATAATAGGAAGAACATTGTGCACCTTTCCTACTAATATATTTTTTCATGTGTACATGAATGTATTTGTGTATTATGTTTCAAACCAGTTTTCAAAGGGCATGACTAAATGTAATTTAGGGCAAGCCTGTATTCAGAAAGCTCTTTGAAATAGTATACTGAGACATGTTAGCAACCTGCGTACTATGAATGGAAAAAAGAAAAAAATAGGGCCAAGAGAACAAAGCACTCCCTAAAGCAGGTGCTTTGTAATTTATAACATTTATAGAAATCAATACTCCCACATTCCCACTGATCCATTCGAGATGGCTTATTCAGTCAGGGGATGGAAGATTCAACTGGGAAGGACAGCTAGTAATTCTGTGTCATCTATATATTTCTCACTTAATCCATTCTCCTTGGCTATACAGTCAGATTTTATCACTAGATTTCATCCACCGATCTCTGAAGTAATGTTTTATAAAAGAAATGTGTTTTTTTTCCTAGTTACCCAATTAATTTGATATCATTCTCATGATATATGTTCGCTCTATGCCCTTGTGTTGCCATCTCATTGTAAATAAAAGTATTAAGTTTCGGGCCACTTGCCCGTGGCTGGCTAATAAAGGTGAAACCAAAGTCAGCTTAAGTGAGTATGCAAATGATTGTATATGCAGAGTAGATGGTCTGTGAGTGGCCACACTTGTACTTATCTGCCATGTACCTAAGTGCTGCTGCGCTCACCCTGCAAAAATAATGTTTCCATCTTTTTTTGTCATTTACTCTTGAGCTTCCTTATTTCTAGGACCAGGCAGAAGTGGTCTTCAATGTGCAGACTGAATTTTAATAACTACTTATATCCTTTCACTTATTGTGCCTCAAAAATCCCAGAGGAGAAGACAATGCATAGCGTCATTTTGTGTCATCTGGAGAGCTATCTTATTTAAATGTCTTGAAGTATGGAATTGCCCTCAAATCAAATATAAAAATTTACTATCTCGATTAGTAAAGTATAATCACAAAATTTCAGACTTCACCAATATTGACATAAAATGGATTTATCTCTTGCTATAAAAGTTCTTGTAATATTACTCAACTTTCACTGTTAGGTATTTCACTAGAAATTAACCTTTTATTCAAATGGCTTCCTTCCTTGAAATAATCATAACTAAAATACTATTTAGATACTTTAAAATGAGTCAATAGTGATGACTGCTGTTTATATAAGTAGAAAGGTCAGAAGGTAGAGCCCAGAAATAGGAGAAATACATGTTGACTTCCTCAGATCACATTTTAAGACTTTGATAAAACATTAATCTCACTTTAGATTTGCCAAGAATCGTTTTTTAAAGATATCACCAAAACTCTGAGTAAGACCTACTGTGTCTTTCTGTTTCATACTGATCCTTTTAAATTATCTTCACTGTCCACATGAGATCTTTATGTTTTTGAGGCTTACAGATGGAAGAATTAGAAGTAGTTTTTTCCTCAGATTCTCAAAACAAAGCCGTCAGCGGTAAGCAGCCCAGCACTGGTGCTGTTAAAGGTGAAGTTGCCTAGCAACCAGCCCACGTGCCACCTCAGAGCCCTCTGAATGCTTCGGTGCCAAGAGCAACGAGGCTGCAGATCAATTATGGAGACAGAAAATGAAGACAAAGCTGAAAATGTCGGCATAGTACGCCAGGGGGTAAAGTGATATTCAGATATTGCGAGGCAGAATTACAGCTATATACTATTCTGTAAACTTTTTTTTTTCCTTGCAGAAAGACATATACACAAGTAACTTGACAGGTACAAGTATAATTTAAAAAATTAGAAGTCTCAGGCTTACAGCAAGAAGCCAGTGCTCTTGATATATTGTCTCTAAGCAACCTCTGATATGACAATGATGATATTTTCATTTTTATTATTTCTTTCTTTTTAAATTCTGCTTTTAGATATTACATCAAGTTCAAATGAACTAGATTTGAACTTATTAGTCACTAATAAGTGGTTTAATACTTATGTATCAAGAGAGAAACTAATCTGTAGATTAAACAGTTCTTAGTATTTTTAATCCCTCAGTGAAAAAGTAATAGAGGGCTCTATAGATTAATTGAAAAGTTAATAAAATGAAAATCACCTATTCCCTGATTCTTAAAGCACATTTAACCTATAAAGTGAGAAGTTTGGAAGACATGACCTCTAATTCAATTTCAATAATTTTCCACCAAATATACTTTGTCCCATAATACATGTCACTGGTCTGGCATCTAAATATAAAATATCAGTGGGCACTGGTGCCAGTTCCAGACAGGTGGAAAGGCTGGGAATTCTGATATGCAAAATTAAGAAGAGCCTTCTAGCTTGAGGTGTGGGTGAGGGGGGAAATCACTTATTTTCTAAATTTTGGTTTTATGTTGCTGCACAGCTGATGGCTTGGGCTTACTTTCGATGGAGCAGATCTTCTCTACTCAGTACTCAGATTCAGACAGGAATTCCTTCTGCAGAAATTGAGATAAATGATGTGTGTGGTGGCTATGCATCCTTAACTCAGCCAGGCTGGAAGCTCAGAGGAGCCATCCTATCAATCATGCCTTATCTTGGTAGAATATGAAAATGCCCATGCTTTCTACTATCAAATATATTCAGAAAGTTTCAGATTATCCTGTATAGTTGCACAAGTTATTTTGAAATCTAAATTTAGAATTAAAGGCATGTTTTATGATGAAATAAATGTAACCAAAGCCCATCTGTGGATATTAGAAGGTCTCTATGTTCTCTTTTTTTGACTCCCAATGGTTGAACCAATTCATGGGTCATTAGTGGATCTCAGATGTTTTCATTAGTACTTAGCAAAATATAAGGACATAGTTTTGTATACATTAGGTTTTTTTTAACAGAAGAAAAATTTTTCTTTGGTAGTCTACTAATCACATTAATTAGTAAATTTGTAAGTTTGTGTTCAGAAATAGAATCTTAAAATGTAACATAAAGATCTACCTTTTGCTGCATGTGTTTTGACAAAATACAAATTTTATGTGAATTACTGGTGAACCCTTCAAAATTATTTAATTAATTTTAAAAATTAATTTATAATTAATTAATTAACTAATATTTAATTAATATCTGCCAATGCTACCCCTTCTTACATAGGGGGAAATTAAGAAATTTTTTTTTGTATTTTTCACAATATCATGCACCAAGCAATAGGAAAACCTAGAGTATACATTCAGACAATCCAATCCCAAGGTTATTTTTCTTGCATAACATCTTATTGTCTTCCAATGAAGACATCATCATTAAAATGCAGGCAAACAGAATAAGGTTGAGGTTTCTACATCTTTATTTTCCTGTGGTCATGAGATTGAGGTCCAGGGATATGGTTTCTGTGATTTTTACACTTTTCCAACTTGCTGCCTAAAATCTCAAAATCTTCATTTTGGTCAGTGAGAATTACAGCCACGTACCAGGAGGGAAAACAGAGAGCTGACGCACCCTGTGGACGGTGTTAGGCCTGGTATTTATAAAAAAGATAAATATATTATAGAAGGCCTGTTGATATGACTCTTTATCTCTTGCCCTCTAAAAAAATCTTTCCACTGAAAGCTGAACTCAGAGTCCCCCAATGACCAAGGTCACACAACTCCACAGCTCCAGTCTGATTGCAGCTATATCTAAGTTTGAGATAATGGCATATCTTACCTTTATGTATTTGCCCATTCCACAAAAATAAGAGTGGAAAGGTAGCCAGGTGTGGAGGCTTATATCTGTAATTCAACTCCAGGGCCACCTAGCAAGTTCAAGGTCATCCTGACCCTGTCTCAAAACATTAATAAATAAATAAGGGAAAGACAATATTAAATAAAATCATGGTGCTATAAGATGAAGTAATCTTTTATGGGTTAGCATGTACCATTCCCTTCATTATTCTACACAGTGTTACTTGGAAAACTATTATTATTTATGATTAAGAAAACTATAGAAAAACTATTAAAAACCATAGAGAAAAGCTTTTTCTATGTTCATTTGTATCTCATTCTGAATTCACTCCAGCTCTTCACTTCAATATACTTGAATTTTAAATTGGTAAAATAGCTTAATATATTTCCTGTAAGATAAATATTTCAAATAGTCACACTTAAATTTAGTGAATATGTTCTTCAGTGTGATATATTCAGTGGACAAATTTTCAAATAATTTACTGCTAAAGAAATAAAATTCAGAGGTAAGGATTCTAATTTCAGTATTTTTTACATACAAATAGATTCACAACCATTGTGGTATGTCCTTTTATACGGACACCAGGGCTGGTGAAGTGAGCATATCATTCCCACTCTTGTCTTCAATAAAAATGACAAAAGGAAAGAAATAGTTTTTAAATGCTGAAATCAAAGGAAAATAGGAACGGGTCCTGTTCACTTTTGCTCTCAAAACTGTTAGAAAATATTCCAACTTAAACATTCATCTACATTCTTACAGTAAGTATCCTGTAATTGTTTTAGGGAAGAACTGGAGATAATTCACAGGTGTACTACAATTGAAGCCAATTCATTCATATCTAAAATACCCTTTGGCATAGATCACAATATACCTGAGTTATGGTATATTTTATTTTAATTAAGGAGATGAAAATTTCTGTGGAGATCCCTGCTCCTGTGCACATTCTGTGGTATGTGGAATCAGAGCACAGGGTGATCAGGCCATCGGGTTTAGAGGCAAGCCTATCCACTGGGCCTTCAACAAAGTATTCATGTTCTCTGCACCTTGCTTTTTTCATCTGCACAATAGTAACAATAATACAATTCTCCTCCCAGATTTCCACTGGGAAGATTAAATGGGAAAAAACACACACAAAGTTCTTAGGCCACCTTCTTTTTCACTTAATAACCTCTGGAAAGTGCACAGCACCAAAGAATTTACACAAAGGCCTAGAAAACAAGACATACAAAGTTAAACGAATAAAAATGGGGGAGGATTATGTGGCAATGTATTAAGAAAGACCCAAAGAAATCTGGTGTGTCACCAATATTCCAAGCCCCATCTAGGTGAAGAAGTGCTGGAGGGGTCAGGAGATGCTTTTCAAGTTGGATCAAAAATTATACCAGGAGAAAACCTGGTGCTCATGAAAGCTTTCCTGCTGTTTTCAGTTGGTGGGGAGAGGGTGCAGAGGTCTAAATGCAGACACATCTGAGGGCTGGTGAAGTGAGCATAGCACTCCCACTCTTGTCTTCAATAAAAATAACAGAAGGAAAGAAACAGTTTTTAAATGCTGAAATCAAAAGGAAAACGGGAAAAGCCTTTCATGGTACGTTTGCTTAAGGGAAGAAAGTCTACCCAAAACCTTTCCACTCTCATTAAGTTACAACTTAGCACTATGCAAACAGAGTGAGCATGCTTGTCTTGAGTTACATTTCTGTCCCTTTTGGGCTACTTACCCCTCAGATGCCAGGGGACAGCACAGACAGGAGAAAGAGAAACCTGCTTTGCTAACAAATAAACAACAGTATTTTAATCCTGAAATGTATGAGCTCTGAATGTATTACATTTTCTTATATGTACACATCTGCAATGAAATGTGTTTTGTAAAACTGATAAACTAGACATAATGAAAAGTCAACGATACCTAACACACATAAAATGTTTTGTCATAGAAAATTGCTGATTCTTCTAGTTCAGTGGTGATGGTTCTGCAAAATAGAGTTGGTGCAACTGTTATTGTGATACCGTGGCAGGTGCTAATACCTGAGGATGCTATAATTCTACAAGCAGCTATGGAGATGAGGTTCAGCTAGACAGTAGGAGATTCACATCCTAGGAAGGGTGGGAGATTCCCACAATGCTCAGAATGGCATGCTATTAACTCTGACATGTGCTTTGTTCATAGAATTCTCCACTTAATATTTTTCCACTTAATATTTTTAAGATCATATTTGATGTTGAGTAACCAGGGCCACAAATGTGCGATGTCCCCATAAGTCACTGAGGCCCTGTCCCTGGGGTTCACACCTAGATTCTGTCTCTGCTTTTTACAGGACAAGAAGTCAAGATGGGTTTTGGACCACTATAATTATTCCAGATATGCTTACATTCATGCAGTGAGATATTGTCTTACCTAGTGGTGACTATCACTGGCATTATAAACCTCAAATTGTTATAAAACTGATATAAACCACGTAAAAAAGATTTTGGGATATTTTATGTTTTGTAAAATAGAAGTGTGTCCCATATGACATCATTTATCTGAAGTTCAGGAGCAGAAACATAGGTTTTTTGGTTGTTTTGGTTGGTTTTTCTGTTTTGTGATGGAAATTGACCTCAGGACCTTGCACTGGCCAGACAGGTGTCGCAGCAGTCTACATCCCTGGATCTGTAAGCCCTGACTGCCTCAGCAAATGAAATACTTAAAATCTTGTGAAGAAAGCTTAGCAGATTTAAGTATAAACTTTGGGATATAACTATCATAATTTATGACTTCAAGGAAACTTTAATCCCACAGAGAATAGTATTTTGTCTGTGGTTTATTAAGGATAAAGTAAATCATCACTCAAAGGAACCTTCTTCAAAGCCTGTACCCTTTACTGCATTTTAGGTTTTTTTTTTTTTTTTGAGACAGGGTCTCGCTTTTGTGGTTCAGGCTGGCCCTGAGCTCAGCCTCAAACTCACATCACAATCCTCCTGCCTCTGCCTCCCGAGTGCTGGGATTACAGGCATGAGCCACCACGCCCGGCACTGTGGTATGTGGTGCTGGTTGCTGCTGGGTGTGGGTCTCCACACCCAGTATTGTTATGTGGTTAC
>PVIR01020309.1:0-30803 GCA_004026965.1 Petromus typicus
CAGAAAGTCTGCTGCTTCCTGAGCAAATGCACAGAAACAACTAACCAAAGCAAAGGGAGCACATAACTTAGTATTGGAAGTCAGATGCCATCACTTCTGTCCTCTTCCGCAGTCCAAGAGACCAGCTCTGGGAGGTAGAGTCCCTCCCTCTGACTCTCCATCTCCTCCCCTGCCGCTGACTTCGGCTCTGAACAGAGCTTCCTCAAATCTCTGTCCTGACTGCACCTTTAAGGTTATTTTGTCTTTTAGGAACATCTTCTTTCTATTCAAGATCCAGATTAAATTCGGTTTTTCCTAATACTCCACTCAGAAGGGATTTTTCTCTTCTATGGTATTTTATCACACCTCCGATACAGAATTAGTTGTAATTGTAGCTCATTATTTAAGAGCCTTATGTCACAAATAGGTCTTGATTCTCTCAGGGTCAAACATTTTATTTTAGTTATCTCTTAATTAATCAATATGATATCAGAGTTTTGAATTAGGATATAAAATATCCATAGGATGTTTTATTTAAAAAATAGAATTCACTTTATTCCCAACAATAGAAAGATGATATATGATATGAGTTTGGGATAATCATGCTTCATTCTCTAAAGAGTAATCCTCTCTCCACAGCTTCCATCAGAAACCCACCTGGTATAACCAGGCTCTATTTTCAATTCACTCCAGAGACTTTTCCTAATTACAGGAGGATCCAAGAGATGTGAGTGGAGAGAAAAGTGGTGGGAGGGCATAAGATCTGGCTTGTCATGAACACATTAACCAGGGGAATGGGTGCCCCCAAAAGATTTTCACAAGAATACCTGACCAGATTTTTTTCAGAGGGATTACCTCTGAGAAAATCAGTTACAGATTACCTCTCCATTTGGTGGAGTACATAAGTTAAGGCAGGGGGTGTTGCTTATCTTTCAGTGGCAGAAGAAATGGACTAAAGTGTTGCTTTAAGAGCTGAATGATCAGAATGCTGAGTGACTACAAGGTGAAAAGGTCAAGGTCTGCACTAGGGTGAAGACTTGGTACCAGTGAGTGAGGAGCGTGGTAACAGCACCAATGTATGGAAGACACCTGAGAAGAGTAACTTTATAAAACGTGGCACCAGCATCACTGCAGTGTGTGGAAGACGACTCACCCCATGGGGAGGCCTCAGGAGCTGTCAGGAAATTACACTGACCTTTCTTCACAAATGAATAGGCTCAAAATTAGATTCTTACACCAACTGACTAAAAGGAAAGCTATTAAGCTGTCAGGCCAAAGCCCTCACGGTCTTTATGAATTACCATGATTCATCTTTCCAAGGGGAGAATCAGAACAAGAATCATTTCCGCCACTTCTCAAGAGTTCCTGAAGGATCACACACTGGAGCACTGATAATAATGGCATCAAAGATCAGATGAGCATCTCAACCCAATGTTTACAGTCCTGATAGCTGACTCTGATTACCGAGCATGTCATGTGGTTTTACTAAGTCCCCTTGATTTTTCTGGTATTGTGAATGTCACTTCATCTGAGCACCTAGGGACTATGGAGACACAATGTCTAGCCACTTCCGTAGCAAAATCTTTCTAATTTAACCTGGGGGATGCCATCAGTTAGGATGGCCTCATGGATGAACACACTTCCACTAGTAAAACGGTGAATTCTTCCATGGCCTATATCTCCTCTCCAGTTCAGAATGGGAAGGTTCACATGAGATTGAGACAGTCAGAGGAGAGGTGCGGAGCTGTGGAATGAGTGAGCCGTCTTTATCCTCAGAGCCACGCAGCTGCCCTCTCTGTCCAGCCATTCCTGTGACTCACAGACGGGAGTCGGCATCCACCCTTACCCAACCTTCTACCTGGCGAGGGGTTACATAAATTATGGACACCAGGACTTTGAGAGATGTGCCTGTGCTGGAGTCTTACTGATCTACTACCTCCAAGACACAGCCCTTCACAGCCTAAGCCTTTAACACACCCGTCTTGGGCACAAGACGTCTTGTGTTCCCTACAGTGCATCATATTCGAGAAGTAGTAGGGAAATAGCAAAGAAAATGTAACATTTCTTGTAACATTTTGTAAACATTGATATCTGGATACCCTCAGAGGGAGCAAGTATCTTCCAGCCCACAGCCACACACATTTTTAATATTATTTATATAACAATATTACTTAAGGTTACCTTATTGCCTGGTTTCTGAATTGGGAATTGCAAGAGATCAACCCGGAGTGCTGGAATGACCAGCTGAAATGAGTTGTTCATACTGATCACTGGATCGACTTGAAAAGAGCACAGGCAGAGAGGAGGCCCACACTGAAGCTCAGAGTTTGCATTTCTGCATTTTCCTATCATTCTTCTCAAGAGTTCTTAAGACGAAATAGGAAATTCCTAAGAAACAGACGAGGCCCTGGTGTCTGGCTCCTCCCAACGCCTTGTCCTGCTCTCTGGCCTCCAGCCACACACAGATTCACGGAACAAGAAGCAGCGGTGCTGCAGCTGCGGAGCTTCCTCTTCAGGCCCAGAGCACTCCCTGCCCCACCTGACAGCAGTTCTAGCAGCTGAATCCCACTCCTCTGAGAACTGTCCTCAGTACCCTCTACCCCATGGCTCCAGCTCCATGTCGAGGACAAAGGACTGGCCAGTCAGGGTGGCCAGCAGCTCAAAAGGTCACCACAGTTCACCTTTGGTGGATATTTGGCTGCAGATCTTCCGAGTCTATATCAAGACAGCTGAACCTCATATACTCTCCCTGCTTGAAGTCCAAGGAGGCTCCAAAAAGGAAATGGGAACATCACCTCTACCCACAGAGTAGGCTCCCTGACTTCTTGCCACAGTGAAGGATCTCAGAACATGTCTGTGTGAAACAGAGTTCAAAAGTGAGAGAGAATAGGATAAAAAAAACATCTTGAGTGAACAGAGAGCCTCGATAGATGGAGAGGTTCAGAGTGCCCTCTCCAGAAAAGAAGGTCAACTATTTTAGATTCACTAAGCTCTGCTTGGTCATTCTGCTTTTGCAAGATGGCACCAGAAGTCCTTGTTACTGGAGGGACAGTTTGGTGCCCAGAAGATTACTGTTTCTGCCTGGCATAGTCTCAGCCTTAACAGAGCTGAGGTAGGTTATTTGGGAGCTAATCAACTTTGTTTTGCCCACTTTGAGAGAACTTCTCTAAATAACAGGCCAGTGTGAAAGCTGAGAAGTGATGTGACCCAGAATTTTACAAAATGAAGATGAAGCTTTGTTCTACTTTTATTAGGCATCTGTAAGCCCAAGTGAAGGGTCATGATTTTTAGCAAAACCTACTTTTTGGTCCCTAACTGCCCCATAGGAAAAATACAATGCAAGTTCTAATGAGCATTAAGTTAATGACCCAGGGGTTCGCTTATCCTGTGTCTCTCTGGTGGTCTCTGAGTGGCAATATGAGCACTTCTCATACCTGCTCCCAAATTCTTGTCACAGGTCTTTTACCTTCAGCCCTCCTCCCCTCCCTCTTTCCCTGAGACTTTCACCTACCTTCTGTAGCTTCTAATCACGTCCCCCAAAATGTCTGTTCTTAGAGCCCAGGTTGATTCAGGTACCCTTGTTCCGTGATTTCATGGAAATCAGCTCTCTCGAGCTAGAGGACTTCCATTTGCAACTATCCAGCTGCCACTTTGCATGTTCACCTCAAGTGTCTCCCCTGCTCTATCATAAATTGCACAGGAGAGAAAGAACTCTGATCTCACTTACACTGGCAGCTCCCAGAACCAAACCTGGTTCAGATTTGGAATCTGGTGCATCTCCATTTACTCAGGGGACTGATTGATCCATTGGTGAATAGAAGGGCATCCTGTCAAAGCCTTTCCATTCCTAAATTTGCCAGTAGCAGAAGGCCCCCATTGTTGATGACTCCCTCCTCACCGTGAGGTTAAAGTGCAGCCATCTAATAAGTGTGATCATTGTCTTTACCAAGGTCATTTTGAAGTTGTGTTTTTTATCTGTCAAGTGCTACAATTATATGAATAGTAAAGCTAAAAAAAAAAAAGGGAGAAATCTGTACCTCTTTAACATTGTACTTTTATGGTATTAAATTATAAATGGTTAATAGATAATAACAAGAAAATAGTTTTGGATTTAATCAGTCATCTATATTTCATCATGGTCCTTTAAGATTTTGTAGTGAAATAGTGGAAGTTTGGTTTATAAAATGAGGAGGAAAAGAGCTCTCTTTGCTTCTATTTTCAGAAGCTTTTGTTCTAGAAATTATTTTTAGTGTTGGTAAATTATGCTAACTGAGACAACTAAGCTGAAAGTAGTATATTCAGAACCAAGAGAACATATTTTACTAATGAATAATGATTTTCCAAGCAGATTTAAAATTAGACATATCATCTTTAAAAATTTTTCATCGAGACCCAAAAAATCACCCTGAAGGTCAAGCTGACCAGAGAGAAGGGAAAAAACAACCTCCAACCACTGTCCCAGAGTGTATTCAGTGACAAAGTGTTCCAAGCCAAGGTCACCAGGGGGTGGGGGTTGGGGGGGAGACAGGGTCTGAACTCTGCAGTCTGATTACAGAAACTAAGAAAACGAAGAGCAGGAGGCGACCTGGCAGCACCGCGAAGGTCTCGGTGTTGCTGGGCCCTGGCCTGCCACTCAGAACACATTGTGGTGGTCCCCATGGGACACAGCTTCCCAGCACAGCCACGCTGTGTGTGGTGAGAGGCTCACTGTGACTTTGATGGCTCCGACAACCAAAACCACTTCCAAACAATGTCTGAACTCAGACAAAACAAGGGCACTGTCCAAACCACTGGAAACACCCAACATCTCCTCCCCGGGCTTCTGGCAGAGCTGCTTCTTGGCTACTCACAGTGTCAGCCTCTCCTTATTCTTCCTGCCACCTTTTGGGAGAAGTATTAATGACATCCAATCACAAAAGTGTTACCGTTCTCTCTGAGCATCCCGTCATCATCCCTCTCTGCGTGGTGGGCATGGACGGGTGTGCATAAGGTCTCTGGCCTCCTCTGCAGTTGATACATACAAGGGATGAGGAAGTCCAACATGTACTCAATCAATAAGCATCCATTTTATATCTGCTTGACTTTGTGCATAGAACCCAGACAGCAAAGCCCCATAAAAACTGTTTATACTCAGCTATGTCACAACTGACACTTAGATAGGACGGATGATAGGTGCAGTGTGCAACAGTGTGTAATAATGTTATCCTAATAAAAGTTCAGTTGTAGATGAAACAGTTTTGGAGGCCACATGGAAACGGTGATCTTAAACCCAGAGTGGAATTCCTTCAGTCTGAGGCAGGCTGTGAGTTTAATAGAGCAAGGTGGATAGATGGACTAATATAAACGAAGATCAGACATGGCGCCGACAGTCGCATAGAGCGGAGGATGTGCTGGGTTGAGCAGAAAGGAAGTCACGAAGCTGCCATCGCGGAGGCCCCTAGTGGCCGTTAGTTCCAGGGTTGTCTTAGCTTAGCCTGCTATAACACAATACCATCAGCGGGGTTACTAAAGCCACAGAATTGTGTGTCTTACAAGTCTGGAGGCTACAGAGCCCAAGAGCAGCTCGGTTTCTGGGAAAGGCTCCTTCCTCGCTTGCAGCGGACCTCCTGCTCACCATGTCTCCACACGGCCTGAAGGTGGAGCCCAGTGTGGAGGCCTCTCTCTCTCTCATGACATTGAAACCCAGGTTCTCCCCATGTCCCAGCTGCACATATCCTCACACCGGGGCTGGGGCTTCACCCTACGAAATTAGGGAGCAGAGATATTGGCTCCGTAATAGGTCACACGCTGCACTCAGGTGGGAGCCAGGGACAGTGTGAGAGGGTCACTCAGACTCTGAATGGTGAGATGGAGCAGAGGAGACAGTAGCCAGCTATAATGCTGCTGCAGTAGAAAAGCGCAGGTAGCAGTTTCTGTGATACGAGGTTTTCTTGCACAGTGTTTTCATTTTATACCTATTGGAATACTTGAGAAATTTGGGGCATCAATCTATATTATGTGTCGATCTTCCTCTATAAATAGAAGCAATATCAGAGAAAGATGCAGTGGCTGTAGTAGTCCTGAAACGTTTCACCAAGTCCCATGTCTTTTGATGACACTTTTTGTTTAATCATTATGGCATATTTTATTACAATTTATCCACACAGACACAAATACAGATGATTGTTTTGTTTTACTGTTTGTGGGGTGTTTTGGTTCTGGTTTGCTTTTAGTTTTTTGTTGTTGCTGTTTTTCAATACCAGGGACAGAACCAAAAGTGAGCTACAAGTCGCATTAAGCCACTCTAACTTAAGATTCTCCTACTTCAGCCTCCCAAGTTCTGGGATTATCGGCATATGCCATCCATCCAGCTACAGTGATGATTTTTAAAATCAAAAATTGAGCATGTTTTGTATTTTACTTTTCTCCCTTTTTCTCTCTCAATATGCCATGAGCATCTTTCCTAGTGGTTCAATATCATCATTAAATTCATTCTACAGCTACTATTGAGTGTCCAGGCCTTGCACTAGAAGCCGAAGCAGCAGCAGCCCTGGACAGAAGGCACGCAAAGGGTAGTTCTCACATGGAGTGCAACTGATATAAACAATTTACTAACGATGCACATTTTTTTTCTATCTGAGTTGTGTTTATTTTTCTATCATATCCAGTATTCTGATATTCTTATTATTGCCTCTTCTTAAATTCCCAGGTATATTTCCTAGAAATGAAATTTCTAGTTTAAAAAGCTTGCACATTTTTAAGACTTTTGATGTACTTTGTCATATGCGTCAAACAGAAACTTGGAACAACTTATATTCTTCTCATCAATATTTCCATTTTATTTCAATTTCTCCACAACTTTTCTACTATAGGTTTTATCATTGTTTTTTATCTTGGCTAGTCAAGAGGTAAACAGTAGTATTTTACTTGAAAACTGGTGAAGTTGAAGGTATTTTATGTTTATTGGCTATCTGTATGTATATGTCAGTTATATATAATATTCACATACATTTTATGTTTATTAGCCATTTATATATTTAAATGCATGCATGTATGTAGATAAATAACGTGCATACATCACATGCATACGTACTTATTTTCATTCATTTTTACAGATTTTTCTACTTGCATATTTAATTTTAATAAGTTCAAGTAATTTAATAATAATGTTAAGCAATCATTTGCTCCTCTGAATTCCCATGTTAGTGTTTTAAAATCAAGTAGAAATTCAAAAACATAGACTGAGGTTGAAATAGGCACTTCACATCCTTATCACAGCTGTAATAAAGTCTGATTTATCAGTTCATCTCTGAAAATGTCTATGTGATATTATACTCCAAGGAGAATTTTACTACTAGTATTTTTTAACTGAATTTCTTTTAATAAATCTAAAGCCATCTTATGCAAACAGAAAAACAGGATGCACAGTTTCCATAGAAACTGAGGCTGATATTATTAAAAAGGGAAGAACTCTTCCCTTCTGCAGCCTCATGTGTAGCCAGTTCCATAAATAAGTTATATATGTGAATTATGCCGCTTGCTGCTGGTTATCACTAGCAACACCTAATAAAGATTTCACTGGGCATCTGGTCATCATGAAAGGTTGATGTAAATTGTATAACCTAATTTGGATTTTTATTCTAATTGAAATTTAAAAGTAAAACCATTTCATCTTGACTTCCTAGGGAGAGCCATACATTTCCATGCTAAAATTGCTAAAATTGAAACAAGAACAACGATGTGGGTGTACAATTTCATTTTCAACTTTGAAAATGTTGGCTCTAAAAGAAATTTTCTATAGAATCCATTTTATTATTGGCATATGGTATCATAATAGAAAAGAGTTCTTAAGAAAACAGCCTAGTAAAGTGTCATACACAAAAGCACCAAGACCTTTCTTAGAAGAACTTGAAACAATTATCTGACTGAGGCCATCAAAGTTTATCCTCACTTCTCGGAAATGGGAGTTTTTATATCAAAAGCTCAGCCACTTGGTCCAAATCATCTAGAACTTAGTGTGCCATATCTTCTACCTCAGCCCATAAATAAAATTTATAATTTGGTTTTTAATTCAAAACACCCTTTAAGGCTGCTGCCTTTTCCATGGCTTTGTCCAGGGAATGGTTTCTGCTTAGTACAGACAGTGAATCTTGATTCACTCTGATACGCTCTTCTCTCATGAGGTCAGATGACAGTTTACTTCCTTTTTTGACCATCAAGGGGTAGAACATCATAGGGAGATTATTAACATAACAGTGGTTCTCCCACTTATAATCACTCCTTTCCTTTAAAAAGTAAAGCTTTGTGCTTTCTTGTTTGATCTCCTACCCTGTGGTACGAGCCTTGAATCACTGTATGGACAAAGACATTGGCTCAGCAGCCATGAAAAGAACTGGAAATCAAACTTTTCTTCTCAGTGTCAAAACCCTGGGATGTCTCCACAAGCACGACTCTCATCCAGAAGAATAAAAGGCTCACGGGACCCAACTCCAAGCAGGAACTGAAGACAGCTCCACTCATTCCCAGCAATGCTGACCTCCTGCACTGTCAGACAGTGACACTGTGGTGACCGTGTGTGGCCGGGGAGGATGGAAATGCCATCTATGAGTGGTGCTGAAGATGCTTCCTACCAGTGGTGGCCTTAAGGCTGCACTTGTCCAGGCCTCTCACCTGATTTCATTCCATTCTCCCCAGTGCTTACTGTGCTCCACATGATAAATGCCTCTTTATTTAAAGGTCTCTCTTCCAGGAACCAAAGAAAACAGCATGAAGGAACCTCTGGAAATGTCCCCTCCCTTCAAGACTGTCTCAGTTATAGGGGTTGGATTCTAACAGGACATTTCTTGGATTTGCATCCTGCTTTTGACGTTCATTCCCTAGCTTTATGACTTTGATCTAAGTGCAATAGATTCCATTGCTAACCCTCCTGTATCTCAATCACCTCATCTTTAAAACTGGTGAAATACTAGCATCTACCTCCCAGGACTGTTGTAAAGAAGTGAGATCATCCCAGGGAAGTACGCACCTACCGACAGGGAGGACTCTCTCAGCACCAGCTTATATTTGCACTGCTTTTTAGCAATAAAGCACAGAACACAGGCAATCAATGTCAGAACTGATGTAAACAGATTGTGAGAGATGAGTCTGGAGAGGCTCCATAGATCAGTAAACAAAGGTTTTACATTTCAGAAGAAGTTTTCTGTTTAATTTAGTAGGTGATATCTCCAGGGAAGCTGTCACAGATTCTTGAGCAGAGGAACTTAGCCTAATTGAGAATCAACCGTGGTCTGCCTGTTGTAGCTCGGGAAGGGCTACTGGGGGCGCTCAGAAGAGATGTTGTGTGACAGCCGCCAGTGGGCCTGGCATTGTCAATTTTCTCCTTTCATTTTAATAAGAGTTCAGCAGGATAAACACTATTTTGACAACTTCTGAAGGAGACATGGAAAAGTTAAACGTCCAGTGTCACAGGGCATTAGATTAAGTTGCAAAGCTAGGGCCACACATAGTCCTTGGTGATCTAAGATTCGTGTTCCTTTTGCTCTCCTGACCTCACAGGGTGGAGTAGGGAAGCGAGAAAAATTCAGTTACATGGTCAAGGCCTTCAAGGCCCTCCACATCAGTTAGAGGATCTAAATGTCATAGACAAAATCTTTTATGGGAACAATTAGAAAACAACACTCAGTAGCCATTCTCTGGAAATAGCTAATTACATGTCCCAACTCCCCACGAGGAGGGAGTTGCATGAAACAGAAACTTGGAACAACTTATATTCTTCTCATCAATATTTCCATTTTATTTCAATTTCTCCACAACTTTTCTACTATAGGTTTTATCATTGTTTTTTATCTTGGCTAGTCAAGAGGTAAATAGTAGTATTTTACTTGAAAACTGGTGAAGTTGAAGGTATTTTATGTTTATTGGCTATCTGTATGTATATGTCAGTTATATATAATATTCACATATATTTTATGTTTATTATCTATTTATATATTTAAATGCATGCATGTAGGTAAATCATATGCATACATCACATGCATACATACTGATTTTCATTCATTTTTTACAGATTTTTCTACTTGCATAGTTATGCACGAGGAACATAGTTATTATGTCCTGCAAACATGTACTAATAAAAAATAGAAACAATGACAGTAACATTATGAATGTCGAATAAAATGTTGGTTGCAAACACTGAAGTCCACCCCAGGATAAAGAGAAAGTAACTTTATTAATTGACTCAGATGTCTCAGAGCAATCACAGGTGGCTACAGAGGCCCAGCATATAGGACAGATACTCACAGGCCCCTGAGGATCCTGCAAGCACAGGCAGCCACTCTCACACACAGAAGACACTACAGACTAGGCACCAGGCTGTCCACTTGGAAGAACCGCGTCCCTTCCCTGCCACGCTTCACAGACACACTCCCTGCATGGGGCTCCTCTGCATTTGCTCACTCCAGCCCCAGCCTCTCTGGACGTGGTCTAATTAGGGGAACCGAAGGCAGTCCCTTCCCCAAGCTATAAGGGAATCTAGGTTTCAGATGACATATGGCTTTTTTTTATAAATAGCCTTTGATAGCTAAAATCTCATAACTGGGGGAATTCCCCAAAGATAAGCTTTAGAGCAGACATAAAACAATTGGCCATTCTCATTAGGCAAAAGAGCCTGGGGAGTTATGAATCTGGCAGGATGTCTGCCACTCTTCGGGGACAGGGTGACTGAGGCGCAGGTATTTAATTCTGCTTGACAGGTTCAATGTCATGAGAGACAAGAAGGGTGATTCACCAAATTTAATGAAAATATCCATGAAGGCTACACAGCTCTCTGAGTTTAAATCATATTCACCCTGAAAGTTTTTATAGCCACTAAATTTCCCAAGAAAATTTATCTCCTGGCAACAGAGTTTACCAAATACCAAGAATATTCTAGTCTCTTTGGCATTCAAATTTTATTATGAGCCAATACATTCATTTGACAAGGTGCCAGGCATTACACTTAGATATCAGATATCCAGTGACAGTCCAGTTCCACCGCTGGTGCTGAGTAGTTCACAGCCAGGTGAGGAGAACAAAGGAGGTTACGAGATGAGGTGACAGAGCTGTAATGAGTGATAGACAGGAGAAGGAGACGCTGCATCCCTGTGACTTGCAGCTTCCGACTTCCAACTGGCAAGGAGGGCTCTGCCTGAACCGAGTCATCTGAAGGGGATCAAGGGACAAGGACGCCGGTAAAGAGCACTGATTCTACCCATGGAACACACATTTGCTGAGTGAGGCACAGGAGTGGGCACAGCCGAGCAGCTGAAGGGACGTGGCGTCAACTGAACAGGGTCACGTCAGCCAAGTTAAGGGTTTAGACTTCATCCACCATGAGTCATCTTTTTAAATTAATCTGGAGTCTGGAGACTATGGAGGAAAGATCTAGTTTCTAACATGTACCCTGCTGGGTCTAAACACATGGCTTTAAAGCACCAAAACCAGATAGGTGTGTTTTCTTTGAGTCTTCTGGCATTGAACTTTGTTTTGTTTTTGTTTGCATAAAAGCTAAAAATGGCAGGAATCTTCCTGATGATCCACTTAACAACAACAGAAGATACCAACTGTGGGAATTTGGATAAGGTCTCAAGGAGAGATGCAAAGGCTTCTGGTGTTGCCTGTGAGCCAGCTGGGAGGCTGCTATTTGACTTCAAGAAACAGTAGCATGAACAATAATTATGCATTGGTTTTGCATAAAGATAGTGGGAGATTAAAAAAGCAGAAGCAAATTGGGTGTATCCTTAATACAAAGGGAAATAAAAGCATGGAGACAACAGCTGAAGGAATAAAAGAAGTAACTCACACATTCGTGCACTTAAATACTGTATTTAGGTGCAACCGATTATCACGAAGCACATCACCTCCCAGGTGCACTCCGCAGGGGTTGCTCCCATTGTGGAACAACAGATCTTCCACACACCTAACTGTCACATAGAGCTCAAAGAGTGCTGCTTGGTAGCTCTGCATTTCCAAGTTAACCTCATGGCTTTGGGAAAAGTAAAGAGAAGAAGGGAGAGATATTGCACAGACTTGCCATGCACTCATGACAAGGTAAATATGTCTATAGTCTATAAGGACAAGACAGCAGGGTCTCTATGTGAAGTACTTTACATTTCAATGGGAAACAAGTGGGTTTTAAACTAAGGGACCAATCTCCCAAACAAGAACACTCAGGTTCCTGATGGCTGGCTACTGAGAATTGGAGACAGTGAACATGCACACAGAATACTGCCTGGATTGCTGGCCCACTGTCACTCAGGGGTCTCTGTAAGATGCCACGTGAAGCTGGCTTGTGAAGCAGGTGGCCAGTGTGTCACTTTCCAAGAGGACCAACTTAATGAAATGATGACAATCTTATTCTCCATGATTCTGTGATGCACACTTGCCTGGGTAGGTAATTTTAGCCACAAACCCATGTTATTTATCTTCAGGTTCTTATATACAGGGTAAGGAAAAAAGCAGTTGATATTTTCATACTATATAGTTCCAAGTGTTTTATTACCACAACACAAATAAAGTCTAACAGTTATTTTACAAAAAAAAGAGAAAGAAACTCCCAGGAATGTAGCCAGACATTGACATAAAATAGGCTCTCAATAAAATGTGCAAATACTGAGTTTACAAACCAGACTTCCAAATATCCACGAAAATCTACTCTTTCAGTCTTCCAGAGCAGAAGAATTTTATCAGACACACGCTGAGCTTCGTTTCTCAGAGTCCATTGCAGTTTGTAGCCCAACGGCTGAGTTTCCATCAGTGGAAATGATGGAGACCCTTGGGTTGGAGAGGAGAGAAGCAATCTCGAGATCTTGACCTTGACCTTGACCTTGTCCTACTGTCTGGAATCCCAAATCCTTGGATGCCTTGACAGATAACTAAAAAAGCAGCCCTATAGGAAGGTGGAACTTCCACATGAAGAGAGTCTATTCCTTATATTTCACAAAAGAAATGTCCAAACCTGGGTTGTCCACTTTAGAGTAATTCCTGAAGGGAAAATTAAGCTCCCTTTTCTTTAAGCCTTGAATTTTGAAGCCCTATTAGAATTGCTTAGCATTTCCCTAACTACTAGTGATGATCAATAATACTAATCTCATAAATATCTTTGAAGTATCATACTTGAGGACAACTAATAAATATAAGAAAACACATATATTCTTACTTCTGAACAAACTCATATACCACCAATAATGAAGTCAATTCGTATTCTTCCCCAATGTCTCTCTGCCCATCTCCACACCTCCATTTTCTCGTGTTTTCAATCGCAGTCCTCTGAGTCACTCTGAACAAGTGCTTCTCTTTCTCCCAGCAGATTCCTCCCCCACCTCATCCAGCTCCGCAACATAACCTTTTGTGCTACCACAAGTCATCACAGCCCCTCACCACAGTCCCCTCCTTGGTCTCTCTGTCTCCCTGCAGTCTGCCTCTTCGTCAGCAGCCTGAGAAATCCTTCTAGGACACAAATCATAAAATTCCACTCCTAGATGAGAAGTGTGTTTAATTCTTCTTAACAAATTAGCAACAGGTTACCAGGTACATACATACTTAAAAATATGAGGCAACTTTCCACTATAATATTTCCTAAAATAATGTCAGAAGTGATTATATTTATAATTATATTTCTGCTTATTATATAAGCCCATAATATATTTATAATTACATTTCTGCTTATACGATTAGCCCACTCCCTAGAGTTCTACTTTACATTTATAAATTTCTGCCAAATATTTTCCTCTAAAGTGTTCCTTATGAATGCTTCAATATTTTTCCAGATGGGCTAAAATTTCTAAGAGTAGGAAGCATCTCTTCTTCTCTGCATTGTCTCCAGCTACAGAGATGATGCTCTAAAGCTCTAAAGTTCACTGTCCTATAGCAATATTTATACTGAAATATACATACATGAAAGTCCGTTCCATCTCTATTTACAATGGCAAAAATTTAAAACAAAATTAAAAACAAAAAGGCAGATGAGTGTCTGCCTTAGTCCAATTGTGTGATATAACAAAATACCACAAAAAGAGTACTTTAGAAATAGAGATATACTTCTCATAGTTCTAAGGTCTAAGAAGCCCTAGATTAAGGCTCTTGCATGCTTGGAACTGGAGGTAAGATGGTGTCTTATTACTGCAGGATCTGGAAGGGATCTATGACTTCATAAGGCAGAAAGACAAAAAGCCCTCACTAACTTTCTTTCTGCTCTTTCATAGGGCAGACCTTCATGACTTAATCGATTCTCAAAAAATCCCACTTCTGATACTATCACAATAAGGGTTAAGTTACAAAATGAGTTTTGGAGGGGATAAAAATATTCAAACCATAATAATGTCCATGAATAGGGAAATAGTCAAATCAACTCCAGTTCACTGACATTTTGGAAGATATTGTAATAAGTAGAATAAATAAATCAAAAAAGAAATTCAGTAGACAATCTGGAAATAAAGTCAAGATGTATTCCTAAATTTTAAACTCTAGTTGTTGAATAATCCCTTCATCACAATTCAGTGATATAAAATTATATTTCATCCTGTATGTACTTCAAAGAATGTAATTAACAGGAAGATGGGTTCAAGGGTTCATAAAATGGCATATAATGGTCATATTTAAAGAGAGGAATGGACTTCTAGGGCCCAGAATAAAGAGCACTTTTATTTACTCAACAAATATTAAGTGATCTGTTTCAGGGATCAAACTAAAATCAATATTACAGAGGCTGTTCACATTTGTACAAAAAGGCAGTTATTAAAAGCTTCTCAAATTTGCATGGCAAAGCAATTTTTAAAATAGAAACACTTTCCTCAGTAAAGTAGAAAAAATATTTTTTTAATAACCAAGTTTCTAGAAATTTGAAGTTTCATGCAATGTTTTTTGAGCTTGCTTTTTACATCCCTTCTTAAGCAGATGTCCTATTCCTACCCGACATATTAAATGTTTTAGCAATCAACACAGTATCGTGTTAAAATTGAAGCTGTCTTTCCCATAGGAACACACGCCTTTAAAAGTCTGGTCCTCTTAATGACAGCAATGGACCCTAGTTAGGTCAGCTAGAAGAGGAGGTATTTGACCCTGCGGCGCTATTGGAGGGCTGATCAGATAAAAACATAAGGACCGTGAACGCGATGGACGGGGAAGGGGGAGCTATCAACTTACCCCGTCCAGCATCTGCCCCCCCTCCCCCCGCCCCAAAAGGTCCCTTCTTGCCAGCTTCTGTGCCTGAAATACCTGCATGGAGCCACTCCGGTCTTTTCAAAGAATGCTTTTAAGTTTTTGGAGGAAGACAGTACCAGCAGGGGAGTCAGAGAAAGAAATGCAAAAAGAATGTTATATTAGAAACTATCTAAATAATTCAGTTATTCAGGAAACCTAAAATACCTCTTGTTTCACTCTTAATGTTTCTAAATTTCCACCAAGAGTCGCCTGTCAGCATGGAGCAGCCTTCCAGGGGGAAGATGAATCCAATTTAATTTTCGTCTGCAGCAGGCCAGAGGTAAGTGCCGTGTGGAGCCAGAGGATTTGCTTTAGTATCAACTGCGGTTCTCCCCTCACTACGGCACTACATTTTTAAAAATACATTGATCACGAATGATTATCGAAGTTATATTCTTATTTTATGATGAATCATGCTAAAAAGAAAATCTCCACAAGTTCCTGATGTTCAGGATAAATTCAGACCATGACTGTAATACATTTCAGAAGTGTTATGAGAAGAAAGTTGCATAAATTGTTCCCGATAGGATCAAACCCCACTTTAAAGGGACACTAAGCACTAAGTGAAGGAGAGAACACGGTTTCACCAGAGAACAAGCTTGTATTAAAAAAAAAAAAAAAAAAAAAGAGAAGTCCTAACATAAAATAGTTTACAAAACTCACCAGATATAGTTTACAAAACTGGCCGGATGAGTTTTAGTTTTTTTAAAGGTTAAACACAGATCATACGCTCAGTACCATGTTAGGGTCCGTGGGATTCAAAGTAGACCAGAGATGAAGTTCCTGCCTTCTGAAAGATGACAGTCAGATCAAGAAAACAAATTACCGGGGCCGGGGATTTAGCTCAGTGGTTCCGGCGCCTGTCTTACAAGCTCAAGGACCCGGGTTCGATTCCCTGGTAACCACATACCATACTGGGCGTGGAGACTCACGCCCAGCAGCAACCAGTACCACACACCACAGTGCCGGGCGTGGTTGCACACGCCTGTAATCCCAGCACTCGGGAGACAGAGGCAGGAGGATTGCTGTGATGAGTTCGAGGCTGAGCTCAGGGCTAGCCTGAACCACAAAGCGAGACCCTGTCTCAAAAAACAACAACAACAAAAAAGACAAATTACCGCGTTGCCCTCTAATGACACAGAGAGTTACACAACTTAGAAGTAGGTGCTCGGTGGGTGAGGCACGTGGCTAGTCCCACAGAGGGACAAGAACTGGACAGAAACTGTTACAGGAATTACTCAGCTACAGATATTTCCATTATATCATTTTATTTTTCATGCTGGCATAGGATCACTTTAAAATAAGTACCATTTAAAGCTATTAAAACCAGTTATTATTTAAACTTTTTTCCAACACATAATTGGAGTAGCATTTTCTGAATTCTGCTGGTGTGTCGGGTCCACATACCTTCAAGGTGTTGTGACCCTTCCCTACTCAGGCGGCACAGCGTGGACACCTGTCATTTCTTTAAATAGCTACGTCAGAGCCGCACAATTGTTTTATTTCTTTGTAAGTTTGGGATGGCTTTGTTTACTAAGAAGCAGTGCTATCAATGGCTTATGAATTTTTTAATAAGACAGTAAAGTCCCTCTGCTGGCAGCTGGCATGTGAAGACATCTTTTCAGAGTCTGCTTTTCAGCTGATCCCAGGACTATGCCCACTGTCATTAACTTATAATTACTGTGCCATAGAAAGAGCGCAGCCTTTAGAAATTTGAAAAAAACTGACCTTTGAATCTGTCTGACCTATGTGACCCCAAACAAACTACTTAATTTCTCTGATCCTGCATTTCCTTGCTTGCAAAGTGAGATTAACTCCTCCAGCAGTGCAAGACTGGCCCGACGAGACGAGGGAGGGAACAAGAAAAGCCTAATAGGAAGCCGGAGACCCACAGCAAGGGAGAGCTCAGATAATTTCCCTGTGCAGGCATTTTTATATTGTGACTGATTCTATGAGTGCAGTGCTCATCAGGCAAGCCACACGTATGCTTTGTCTACACAGTTTATAATATCATTTTGAAAATTCTCAATCCCAAACATCTCTGAGATCTGCATGATTATTTTTCTCATTGTCCATCTTTAAGTGTTAAATATAACCTCAACTGATTCTGTTATTTATAATCTTTATCTCTGGAGCTTGAATGTCCATATGCTTTGCTGTGGAAATAGTGAGGCGTTGCATTATCAGACACTGCTGTTAACAGAAGCTACAAACTGTGACCATAACACACAGTCCAAGTTCCACAGTCCCTTCCTAGAAACATCCATTCCCTGAAATGTATCTGCTCCAAGGCTTAGTGATTTTAAAAAATGTATAGAGTTCCAGTATTTTCCATTGGCTTTGTGCTTTCGTTCATTGGTGTGGTTTTTGTTATTTTTTTTTTTTAATTATTTTTTAGATCTTTTTGTTGAGGTACGATTGACATAGACAAAACTGTATGTATTTAGTGTGTGCATCTGGAACAGTTTAAAAATAAGGATACACAAGTGAAATGGTCACCACAGTTGTGACACAAAGACCTTTGACCTCTGACCTCTGTACATATGTATGTATGGGTCTGTATGGTAAGAATCCAAAATAGAATCTTCTCTCAGCCAATACAGTAAAGTGTACTTAACAATACTGTACAGTAGAATTGGCTCGAGGTTGAACTGCAGATTCCTGCTACTTATCTTATATGACTAAAACTTCCTCAGCTTACACTAAAATACCCTCTAGGGCCCTTTCCTACTAGTCTATAACAATCACCCCTCCCCTCTTTGTCTACATTTATTCCTAGGTATTTTATTCTTTTTGTAGACATTTTAATTGTATTTTAAATATCCATTAATTACCCAGAGATGTTTGGGTTATAAACAGATATTACCACTCACTGTAGAAACTCTAGAACTACCAACTTTCAAATTCATCTTTTGGATAGCCTTTAAAAGAGGAAAACAGAATTTTCCATGGATTTCAAAGAAATACTTCATTTTTACTTTCTAACAACATAAATTCGATCTTGAGCCAAGAAAAGTTAAATTATTAATCTACTTCAACTCCTATTCTCAATATTTAAAAATTAAACAAAGGACAATAACAGAAAACAACCCCATGTCTTACTTTTAGCCTTATCCTCACAAGACAAGTTATGGGCCGTGTCTAGACGTTCCCCAGTCCTCACGCAGTCATAGCTGGGGCTTTTCAGAGTGGCTGGATCCAGTGTGATGCGAAGCCTGAGGCTGTGTGGTTACTAACGTAGTAGAACACTGAGTGGTTCAGCATAGTTCTGGGTAGGATTGTGGGTGCTCCATCCTGGGTGTGATGTTGCCTGCCCTCGGGCCAGGTAGCCTCGACAGGAGCCAAGGGACAGAAAGAGTGTCCTGGCTTCTCTCTTATCTCATGTGTGTACAGCTGCTTCAGTTTGTCTCCTGCTCTGAGATGCCTTCTGCCTGCCACCTTGCCTTGAACCAGTTGATTAGGGACTGAAACCTTACAAACTCTGAGCCAAAATAAAACTTTCCTCCTTTCACTTTGAGTGTCCTGTATTTGGTCTCAGCAAGGAGAAATGTGACAAGACAGGGAACATAACGGAATTCTCTAGGTTTTTTATTGCTGTCCTTAGTGTTGCTGATACTCTTAGGGTGCTAATATGCCATAAGAAAGAGAGAAATTTCATCCAATCCACTTTTTACCCCCAACAGCTTCTTAAACAGAGATTAGTGAGTCAACTAGTAGGACAAAAAGGAAAGAAAAAAACTTTTTCTTGCTGGTTCTCAGCTGAGAGCAGTTCCCTAGCTGCTAAAATAACAATAATAATAATTCCAGCCCTTCTTTGAAGTCCTTCAGGGACTTAGTACCTTTGAGTGACACCATCTGCAGAGTGTAGAAGGGATAGATAAGGGTGGGCTGGCTTTTAGGTGACTTCCAGAGTCTGATGCTTAATTCATTGGTAGCTGCTACTTATTCAAACCCTTCACTGACAACAATTCAGAAAATGTTTCAATAGTAATGAGTGAGAAGACTTTTTAAAACATTATTGGAATCAATTGGCAATTTTTCTGGAGCTTTAGTGAATGTTTTTCACATATGGAATATTCTTAACATATTTAAATCAGATAAAATAGAAAACATGGGAAGTACCAAAGGTAATAAAGGGAATTCTCACTTGGGCTCCTCAGTAGTTTGATATTTCAGATATAGTCTGTAGTCACCCAAAAGATAAATTGTCAATTAATAATAGAATCAACAAAAATAGTCCTTATTTTCTGCCACTTTAAAACATGTGTAAAAACAAGTACATTGACCCAAACATTTTGTCTGTATCACGCTTCATGTGTGACTATAGTAAAGCATCTTAGTAATTAGGTACACATGCTACTCTTTACCTAAATATTTGGAAACTGTCCAGGCCTCTTCATTAGAGTGTTATGATCACTGCCACCTACCTGGGAAATCAAATATGACAAAGTTTTCCACGAAGAGGTGCTGCCTTTACCTGCCTCAGCCTACTTCCCACTTCTGTTTCATCTATACAATGAGTGCTGCGCTATCCTGGACCAGGAGGGTGTGAGGTTGGGACTCAGCCTTCCCTGAACCAGACCTCTTGGTCTTAGTCATAGAATCACAAATTCAGTTACATGTCTTCCAAAATATCCCAGGACCTATACCATTTCTTATAAATTAATTTGCAACTTCAGAATACAAATGAACTAACATGCCTCCCACACGTTCAAAATAATGGTTGAGGATTTTATGAACATTCACTCAATTATAAAGAAGAAAGAGATTATGAAAATCCTTGAGGCAGCAAGACACCAAGGGTTCATTTTTGGAAAGCGAGAAGCCCTTTTTAAACAGCACCAGGTCAGGTCTGAACTTGAAACAGATATTGGCGTCCAGGATGATTCATTATTCTTCACCCCTGTTGGACACTTCCCCATGGGGCCTCAGATTTAAAGTTCAGAACTCAGGCAACAGCCGCAGCTTCTGAGGAGGAAATGTCACAGAAATGCCATGTCCTAGCAGTGACAGTGGTTTCTTCAGAAAATTAAGCTTCATTCCATGTCAGTGAAAGCAGTGACCGTTGACCCACCTCCAAGTGAGCTCAGCTTCTCTGTAATAACCAGAGAGCTTCACTCGAATCAAGTGTAACAACTGCAACATAAGTTGAAAAGCAAGACTTGGGCAGAGGACATCCCACCCAACCTTAGTAGTACTAGACGTTGAAGCCCATTGCACTAGCAAAGATTTGGAGAATGGAAACATAATTTGGTCCCCTGTAGTTTAAAATATGGAGACTGTTTCATTTTGGCTCACTAACTGGAAAATATCATCAAAATCATGAGGTACTTGGAGAATTTTAGTACTACATGTAATTTTTCACATAGGCTCAGAGACCTCAGTCCATTATCCAAATTTGATTTAAAAATACATTTGAATTGAATCACAGACTCTTTGACAGTTACATGTAAGATTCAAATGTAATTTGAATACATATCTGTCTGATCTCCTTTAATGAGAATACTTCTAAACTAGACAATATTGAAAAGAAGCTGCAGAAAGAAAAATACTAGTAAGTTTGCTTTAATAGAAATAAAATACATAAATGAAAAGTGTCATAAATAAAGTAAAAACTATGAATATTTACAACAAATATTGCAAAGATTTTGACATGGGCACATAAATTGGAGGTAAGAAAATATAAATAGTAAGTACATTTAATCAAGGTGACATCTTTCACTTAACAAATTCATAATTTTTGTAAATACATTATTCTTGATACTCGTATTATTCTCAATAATAGTAGTTTTACTATTTTGAATATGAGAAGTTATAGAGTTATAAATTAGTCCAACTGTGTTAGACAACATTTGGGCATTTTTTACTGAAACCCTTAAAATTATGCAACTTCTTTAGACCAGAAAAATTTTCCTAAAACTATGTTTATTATATCATTTATAATTACATTACTTGAAACAACCTAGAAGCTTAGTAAAAGAGGAATATTTAAGTTGATCATCAAATATAAAGTACTCTATATAATGAACAATTAAGCAAAATTTGCTTATTTGAAAACAATTATAATTTAAAATATGACATATTATAAAGTAAAATATATATAATTTCCCATAAAATATTTCTATATACACAGATAAATATTGAAAATATACCTATAGTAAAGTGATAACTACTACTTTATTTTGGAAGTTTATTGTGGGAGATTGTTCCCTTTTCTTTACATTTTTATACTTTTACATTTTTCTAAAGCAGGCATGCATTACTTTAGAATTCATGAAAAAATGTAAACCCTATTTTAAAAGTACAACTTCTATGCTTGCTTTAATTTTTAAAAATACGTATGATACCACAGTGCCGGGCGTGGTGGCTCACGCCTGTAATCCCAGCACTCGGGAGGCAGAGGCAGGAGGATTGTGATGTGAGTTTGAGGCTGAGCTCAGGGCCAGCCTGAACCACAAAGCGAGACCCTGTCTCCAAAAACCAAAAAAAAAAAAAAAAAAAAAAAAAAAAAAAAAAAAAAAAAAAAAAAAAAAGAATACGTATGATACCCGTGACATTTACAAAAGTAGTTACAGAAAATAACTACATGAATTGAAAAGCTCTGGTTGTAGTTAAGCACAGTGTGAAGGACATGTGCTTCCTACCCACGTATGTGAGCTGCTCACTACAGAGGGCAAAGACGAGCTGGAAACACTCCATGCGCTGTAATATAGCATCAATAACCCCCTGAGTGGGCGTACACGTGAGGCTGACTTCGTCATCCTGTATCGAGTGATGGAATCACCGTCATCAAAAGGTGCACGTGGCAGATTTTTAAATGAAGAGAAGAGAACTCACGTTCTTTTGTAACTCCAGGACTTCTTCAGATTTTTAAAACCCCACTAAGACTTAATGAGCGGAAAGGAGGGAGTTGAGAATGACCTTGACGTTCTCTTCCTGACAATCGCCCTTTCTGAAAGAAGCAACTAAAAGCCAAATTGAAGCCCCTAGAGTTGAACAAAACAATATAGAACTGTGACCTTGCTTTGGACGTTGTTATAGATTAAATTTTATGTTATGTAACAACCACACTGTTCGGTGAAGCTAAACGTGTACACATATTAATTAATCTTACTTGCACTAATGACAAAAATTGCTACTAAGGAAATATTTTCTCTAGAAAATATAGGATACTTTGTTTTAAATTAGGAAGACTCCTGAGGGTCTTCCAATGAGAAGCAATACCTCCTGTAAGCCTGGGGTCCAACCTGGACCCTCCGGGGGACTCCGCTCAGGGAGCAGTGGGTTGCGCTTCCTCCTGTGAGCAGGTTCTGGTCCCGTCTGACCACTGACGCACATAGTGACACTTTTGTCTGCCATGCCCACTGTAATACTAGAGGGCTCCGCCATTAACAGAATAATTTTTTTAATATAGGGCAGAGTGCAACAATGTTCCCTTAATATCTCAGCAGATTGTTCACATTCATAAGTATTTTATTTCACTTCATAAACCAAAGAAGAATATTGTAAACTGTATTCTATTTATGAATATATAATGTGTCTTTCTTAGTATTTCAATTTTAAATATACTTTTTTTGGCCCCTATCAACTGACTATAAAAATCCTAGTTATTTGATACTTGATACCAAAAAAAATTCCTAGTTATTCAAGAGTATATTTTTTACAGCAAAGTCTTAAGATATATTGTTGTTTTAAGTAACGGTAGAAAAAAAACTGCTCAAGAACTTTGTGTCCTAAATTCCCTGGTGCTGTACTGTAATTACTGCCTTAACATATAATTTCATCGTGTCTTCTTGGTGCAGATAATTAAAGTTTCTACACTAACTTATAGGAAAATTCCCAATCTCTAAAGTATAATTACGTTCTAAATGATAGTAATAAATTCTTAATACAACTAAATACTACTAACCAAACAAAGACTTGTTTTGAGTACCTTAATATATTAAAAGTCATGGAAGCCATCTTTTAACTTAACATTGTTTCAGTTAAATTATAAACGTACTCTCTGCTTTATGTGAGAAAAAGGATTAAGAGCACGGTGCCAGCATTTGCCCTTCTTGAAGGTTTGCCTGACCCAAATTTTCTTTCTGATGCTGTAGTTTTAATCTCTCTCTCAGCACAGCTCTAGGACCTGGTATTTTTGTTTGTTATGGTAAAACACATACCACTGAATAGAGACTAAATATATATGTAACGATTCAGTCTAAAGGAGCAGGCATGAAACTGTATTCTATAAACAGTCCACGTGCCCACACAAGAGCAGACTATTTGCATACTGGGCATAGTGCTTACTTTACATGTCTTAAATTTTACTCTGTACTCTTGACAGCAGGTATTTTATGAGCTGGCCTGTCTAACTCATGCCTTGCTTCTAAGAAAGGCTAGAACCTTATTTTTAACTAGTGACTTTGAAAAGCAATACAAAGTAGTTTTTGGAAAGTTTGAAAATAAAATGACAATTTTTGAAAACTAAACTCATACCATCAAATGACCAGTATCTATAAATACAAGATGCAAAAACTATGAATAAAATCAACAGATTCTACCTGGGATGAGCCTGCTTTTTGTTTTGCCTTGTTTTACAGAGTAGCAATGCCTTCCTTCCAGAACTTTCTGCTCTCTTCCAGCAGGGCCTTATTCTTTCTTTTTCGGCTGTTCTCATCCTGAATCTGCTTCTACTTTCCAGACTCATCAACCATTATTCGTAAGGAGAAAGTCATTTCTGGAGCTGTCACAGATGGTGACAGGAAGAGTGATGGTTCCCAGTCTGTTTGAAATGGCTATTTGTGACACAGAGTCGCTGTCCCTGGTGTTCGCTGAGCTGTGTCCACCCCGTGCACCAGGCGAGTCATTGTGGTGCCCTCCCCCGCAGGCTCCGTGTTCGCCAGGAATGCTGTGAACATCACACCTGTGCGGGAAACAGAGGGCCTCCTTCTGCACATCTGCCCCTCCTAGCGATGTAGCCCCCACTCCAACCTGTGGTATGGTGGAAACTGCTCATGGGAATAAAACATTTTTTGAGCTAGGCACCAGTTATAAGAGTGTATTCAGTTTGTCAGTTTCATTAAGATGTATAATTGTGACAGGTGGACTTTCCAAAGCTTATTTTCTAAGAAAATTACCAAAAGAACCTCATGCCTTTGTCTGGATCATTCTGATACAACATAGTCTCCATGTAATATAGAACTAAGAAAAATACAGCTTCTAGGACATTCATCTTACTTTCTCTAGACACTAACAGACACAAGTGAGGCATGCATTCAGCTTTAAAAATACACAGGTTGTTTCCCTTCAGTCTCCCACCTGGTACCTTCTCAGGGCGAAGTATCAACAGCCTTAACAGATTTGCAGAAGGCATGAGATAGTGCATTGCATTCCCTCGCGTCTCCTCCTCCTGATCCCTTGCCTCCTTGCAGTACTGGTCCATCTCAGCAATGGGCAGCAGGCCTTGCCGTGTTGTGAGACTCAGCTCACTGTTGCTGTGCACGTTGCACCAAACACCTTGTTGCTAAGTGACTATTATCCCACGGAGAGTGAACAGCAAATCCCATAGACAGTTTTCAACAGCTATTTGTTGACCTAAATACAATATTTATATGGCTGTCTTCTTTCTCAGCCATAATTGGGCCCGCCATAGTCTACCCAACAGAAATCTGCCATTCCTTCGTTATTCACCTCTATTCCTAGAAATAGTCTCTCTTCATTTTTAATGAGGAAAGCTTTGAAAGAGCACAATAACAAGTTCCCAACAGAAAACTCAATAGTCCCTTAAGTTTTATTCTTAAATCATACATGAAGGGAATCATTCCTGAAGAAATGCATGTGACTGCCCAGTGACTACCACATTTTGTAACAGTTCTTGCTATCTCCTGAAGAACAGACATGTGACATGATTGAATGGATACAAGTATTGTAAGTCAGGGCAAGGGCCGCTTCACATTAGTGTCTGCAGGCTGCCAGGGTGGAGATGCAGGGCCCTGGAAAGGCTCTTCGGGTGTTCTCCAAGACTCAGCCGGGGTCCCTGCCTTGAAACAACAGCACTGGACCTCTGGACACAGTTCCTGAACCTCTCTCCTGAACCTCAACCACTTGACTGTTGACTGAGTGCATAGTCCTCTGCAAGGTAACACATTGTGTCCCAGGAATTTGTTTCTGTGTTACCAGAAAGAGTGAAAGTTACTTTCCAGCTACAATCATCACTGAACCACCTTGACTCAGGCAGAATGCATCCTAAGTAGATAAGGAAGGAAATAAAGCCCTTTCTCCTGCTTGAATATAAGCTGATGACTTTTAATGTGTCTGGGAAATCATTACAGAATGATTTCAGTGTGTTAAAGTCTTGACCCTCAGTGTCTGGCTTTTGGAGGGGAGGGTTTGGGAGAGGACTAGATTTCAATGAGGCCTGGGGATGAGAGTCCCATGCTAAGTAAGAACAGCATCCCTCTAACAGGAAGAGATCCGCTTTCCAACTTGTAGTGCCACAATGCAAAGGCAGCTGTCACCAGAACTCAGCCCCGTGCCACCCGGGGCTCAGAATTCCAGCATCAGAGCTATGTGGCACCATCGACATGGAGCCATCAGGAGCTAAAATGAAGTCCAATTTATGTGCCAAGAAATATTTGATGTTCTTTAGTTTACAAAATGAAGAAATGAAGAAAAATAATTCAGTAAATTATGTAGGAGAATGGATCAGTCACTGTAAAGACACAAGTCCTTTACTTCTTATGACAAAGTTAATGTTGGACTAGAAAAATATTTAAATACTATAAAGAAATTCTAAGAATGAAAGGAGGACAAGGTGGTAAGGAAGCAAGATGGTGGACATCCAGAGATCAATAGTAAATACATTTATGCTTTTAAAATGTGTGAGGCCATTTGGGTATAAAATCCAGAAGTTATGGAAAGAATATTAGCTCATGTAAAAATATTTTAAAATCTGCCCTGCGAATAGCACCAAACACAAATTGTAACTTTTTTCCAGTACTGGAAATCAAACTCAGGACCTTGCACTTCCAGGCAGACAAAGCACTGCTGAGTCACATCCCCGGCACACAAGTTGTAATATTTAAGCATTACAATTTAACAAAAAATGACAATGACTATGACCAAGACCTAACCCAGCATAAAGGGAGATCTCACAAATTAAAAGACAGTGATCCAAAAGAAAACAGAAAATGAACAAAGCATATAAACACTTCATGGACTTGGTGATCCAACCATTTCTAGCACTTGAGAAGCTGAGGCAGGAGGACTGCCATCAGTTCAAGGCCAACCCAAACTACACTGCGAGATCCTGTCTAACAAAAAGAAAAATCAAAAAATATAAACGTGTTTTAAGAGGAATAAATGAATATGGTCAATAAGTACACAGACAGAAAAGAGTAAAATTAAAGCAAGTGCAAATTAAAACACAAAGTAGTATTATCAACTACAAGATTTGAAGGGGAAGTTCAAGTCTGGTTGGGTCAACTTCGTCGAATATATGTCGAGCTAGGAGACACCCAATGGAATTCGAGCATGCTCACTCCCATATGTAGAAACTGCCCTCTAGCCACTTGGGGGCCTTCCCTTCCTCCTTTAATTGTCTTTCAGTCGTCCAAGAGCTAACCATAAAAAGTAACAAACTTGTACCCCACCAATCAGCGTCAGCCCTGTTGCCCCTAGGCACTCATAGCCACGCCCACTCCCTCTGATCTATATAAACCTGTGTCGTCCTCAATAAAGATGGAAGTGTTCACCAAAACCTCCCGGAGTCTGTGTGGTGACTCTGCGCTCACCCTCCCTGTCTGGGCCTCCAAACCTAATCCTCAGCCGCATACCACTCTGACGCTGAGGATGGCTACAGAGATTGACAAAGATTAATGTTATTACCCTTTTGTTAATTTCCTAATCGCTAGGAAATGGGAAAGAAGAACATCCCGACCCTTTTGAGAAACTACAGATTAGTGAGGAGAAACCATCCTCCAGTAATTTTGAAACTTTAATATACTTTGACATTGCAATTTCATTTTTAGAAAATTACAGTTCATCTCCCACCATAACTGTATGTCTATTAACAAAAGATAAGTACTGAATCATTATAAAAAATAATACAAGTGGATTCATTATACAAATTGAAATTTTTCTACAGCTGCCTATGATAAAGCAGGTTTGAAACAGCAGCGTGACATTTTACATGTATTATAAACTTGGTGACACCTTTTCAGAAACTCATAAATTTGCTGGCATACACAGAGAGAGAGAGAGAGAGAGAGGAAGAAACAAAAGAAAGAAGAGAGAAAAAGAATAAATGGACACAGAGATAGAACTAATTAATACACATTATGAGTGAAATGAATTGGACACAGATGTATAAATATTACATTGTTTCTCTGGTATAAGAAACTGAAAGAGTAAATAAGGACCAAAATATATAATAGGTAATGAAAAATGGGGAAAAGTCTTTAAAAGTAAAGAGAAACTGTGAAAGATGGAGGAAGGGAAAAGATGATGAAGGAAGAAATGGAATCAAAGCTACTATAGATAAGATGGACAAAAAGGAGGAGGGAGGATTAGGGAAAAAATGAATTGAGATATGTCATGTACAGGCACAAGCTCGATTTGATGAATATGATCATTACATAGAGTCCAATGGTACCAACAAAATTAAATAAAAATAAATCTACATTACCATTTTTAAAAATTAATTGAAAGTATTGCTAACTAACAAATCTGTAAAAGTTATCAGATTAACAGATTGTGCAATCTGTTGTACAAATAAATAAAAAAGAACAAGAGGATAATCCAAATAAAATAATTTTAGCAAACCTACAGTTAAAGTATTTGAGAAACAAATCGCCATGCTGGTGGCTGACAAGTGCCATCTCTGACTCGGGCACAGCGGCCCGGAGCCCCGGGGAAGCCCTGTCACTGGGCTCGTCTCTCCATCACAGATGAGCGAGCGCAGCAGTCAACAAACAGGGGACAAAGAAACATTTCCTAAAGGGAGGGGCCGGGGACTAAGGGTTTCAGAGGGTAGAAATAATCATTTCTGAGCCGCTGAACTGACATTGAGAACAGAGTACGACCTTCACTAAAGACTTTGAAAAATAGATTCCTCGCCTCCGAAAACCAGCAAATCAAACTTGCCTTGTTTCCTTATTTTAAATTTACGCTCCATAAATAAGCAGCAGATGCGTTTACACTCTATTGTCTGCAAGCAGAAGACGGTGGGATGGAGACGCACAAGGGGACCAGACATCCCAGCGGGATCCCTCCCCCAGCAGCCGGCCTCACCTGGCTGCTTTTCCCACAGTGAACATCATCTATCCCCAGAAAAAGTTTTTTTTTTTTTAATCTTTATTGGTACATTAAATATACACATCAAGAAAAAGTATTTTATTTGAAACGAGAATGTGTCCCGCGGGAACAAGAGCTGGGCACGCTTGGCCCAGCTTGATCCTTTCTTCTCTTAAAATGAAGGTGCCCTCCAAATATCGATTCTTAACAACAATAAAAAAGCAAGCTCCCCCCGTGTGACACTCCTGTGAGAGAGCAGAAATATGAAGGATGGAGCTCGTCTTAGTGAACCAGACAGAACCTGCCTGTGCTGCCTGAAGTGAGCCAAAGCCAAGGTCGGAAAGAATCCCGGCTTTATCAGGGGTGAGCACCGTCAGAGGCCTGCTGATTCATAAAGCTACGTGTTTTCATTCTTTCCTTTTCCTTTCTTTTCTTTTCCTTTTTTTTTTTTTTTTCCTTTAGAGACAGAGTCTCACTTTGTGGTTCAGGCTGGCCCTGAGCTCAGCCTCCAACTCACATCACAATCCTCCTGCCTCTGCCTCCCGAGTGCTGGGATTACAGGCGTGAGCCACCACGCCCGGCACTGTGGTATGTGGTACTGGTTGCTGCTGGGTGTGAATCTCCACACCCAGTATTGTTATGAGGTTACCTGGGATTGAACCCAGACCCTCGCCCTTACAAGACAGGCGCCAGAACCACTGAGCTATATCCCCGGCCCCAAATTCTTTCCTTTTTTCCCTTGGCTCTTCTCCGGCTTCCTCCTCTTCCCAGCCTGTTCCTTTCTCTTCACGTTACATCACCCGCATCACGAGCTCCATATTCACTGTGAACGTCTTCGAGGGCTTTGTGGTGTTTTTGGTTTTTGGTTTTTGTTTTTTCACAGTCATCCGTAAATTACCTAGCAAATAATATCATTCTAATAATAGCATAAAAATAGTGAAATTTCTGGGTCAGAGATTTAGCTCAGTGATTCCTGTGCCTGCCTTCAAGCACAAGGTCCCAAGTTTGATCCCTGGTAACCACAATACAAAAATACCAGGCAGGAGTCTCACACCTCCAATCCTAGCACTCAGGAGGCAGAGGCAGGAGGATTGCCTTGAGTTTGAGCCTGGTCTGGGCTACAAAGTGAGTTCAGAACCATCCTGAGCTATGAAGGGAGGCTTTGTCTCAAAAATAAAAAAAAAAAATTTAAAAAAATTTTTAACGTGAAATTTCTGTAGATAAGTGTTTTTGTTTTGTTTTTCCATTGAGAGAGAGACACCTAAGCAAGTATCCCCAATAACATGTCCCAGCCACGAAGGTCAATTTCTCAACTTCTGGCTGTTTTCACTGAGTAATAAGCAGCAATAATTCTAAACTACAAAAGGAAGGGCCAGTTTCACTTCGGATGCATGAAAGATGGGAAGGATTGTCCCTAGCTGAAATATTTTTATTGTTGCATATGGCAAGAGTTGTATAACAAACACTCCTTTTAAATGTTCTCTGTCAAATATCAATCATCCTAGCTACTCTGAAGCTGAGGTAGGAAGATCGCTTAGGCCCAGGAGTTCCAAGCTGCCCCGGACTGCATAGTGAGACCTCCTCTCAAGAAATAAAGTGAAATAGAAAATGCTCAATGTAAAATAAGGTGAAAGGGGACAATGTTGAGATTGTAACAAAAAAGTAAGGAAACAAATTTTATGTATATGGGGGGGTGGTAGGGTGGGTAGGGCTATGGGAAAAAATGAGAATTAAGTTGTGTCTTATACTGGTACAAATCCCCATTATGGAGTGCAATCATGATGTGTGTATTTAATGTACCAATAAAGATTTTTAAAAATTTTTTAAAAAATAAAGTCTTCTAGTCCTGTTGATGTAAGAAAGCTGCTGGTACATCTTTCTTACATTTGTTCCTACTCCACACTAAGAAATTACAACTATTTTCTTCTTACTGTTTATTTGCTCATCATCAATAACATCTTCAGTACTGATTTGCCTATTGAGTCTTGGGCTCTAAAATCATAAAATGAAAGTAATTTCCCTCAAGGAGACAGCTAGCAGACAACCATAAAACCATTTGTGTAGCTCAGACACACAGCTTTCTGAGGGACTAGACACTGAGGTCATTAGAGCGTGTGTCCTGGTGTCTTCTACTTTTCATCCCATGCAGCAACAGCTCTATTTTTCTGGCTGAAATGTTTTAGATAGTTCATAAATACCTGTTATTTGTTATTAAGTGATGAACTCTCATCCTTTGGATCAAAGCAATAATGTCAGTTGATATGTACCCATAAGAATGAATATGTGTGTGTGTGTGTGTGTGTGTGTGTGTGTGTGTGTGTGTGTGTGTG
>PVIR01020310.1:0-30758 GCA_004026965.1 Petromus typicus
ATGTCCTGAAAGGGGCCTTGACTGCACAGGAAACCAGAAGGAGAGTCAGCATTTCTGGGTTAGAAACTATTCTGCCATTCTCTGGCCAAACAATTTTGGTGAGTTCTCCTTTTTGGAGGCTAATACCTGCATTTGCATAACAAGTAATATGCACTCTGTAGCAGTGTTCTGAGTACAAAAGCAATTGATGTATGTAGACAGCCAAGTACAGCCCCAAACCACAGCATGAGTCTCAATATGAGGACTGGATATGTTTAATATATGTATAACTAAGTGCTCACAGCACTAGCTATTTGAGGTTGCCAATAAGTATATCTTCCTTTGCCCTTTCTCCAATTTCCTTTGTGATAATGGAAGATATGTTTGTCAGGTGTGGGGGCAGTTTTGTTTATTTAGCTTTAAGGTTTAATAAAACAATGTCTAGAGATGGCAGATAATTCTGGAAGAATTCATTAAGAAAATGTTATTCTTGATTGGATTCTGCTTTTTTAAAAAAATGTACAAAATACATTTGAGGAAAATTATGAAATCTGAATATGAGATGAGAGCAAGACATTTCTTTGAAGTGAAAATTTTTGGTGAAAATATACTTCCTGTACGATACACACCAAAGTTTTTAGAGAAAAGTGTTAGAATTCTGCAGCCCTCTTTAAAATGGTTCAGAAAAACTACCCCCACAAACAGACAAAATATGGCAAAGTGTTAACAGTGGTTGAATTTAGGAGGTTAGCACATGGATGATAATGATTAATTCTGTTTTCCTTTCCTCTTTTTCTTCTTCCTTTCTCTCTTCTCTCTCTCCTCACTCTCTCTTACCCTTTCTCTGGGTGTGTGTTTTAACAATATATAATAGAAAGATGGGAAAAGAAATGTTACCTGACATCATCAGAGCTTCCTGAATTAAACTTTGGAGCTGAAATACCATCTTTGAAAAAGTCCTCGGAGAAGGCAGGAGTTGTGTATGTAAATCCACTATTTCCTGTCAGTATGGCATTCAGTGGGATATAGTCTTTACCATCCTAAAATACCAAAGACAGAGCTCTAATTACACAAATTACTACTTCAGTTTCTGTGGAGCATTATATCAACTTCAACTGTCATTTGCCTAAAGTTACTTATATTTTGTGAAAGTGATTACACACACACACACACCCAGTTTGTACTGATCTTAAGTATTAGTAACTCTAAAACAACCAACACCCCCCCATGACTTACTGAAAGTCATGTGGCCTTCTGATATTCTAGATATACTCAGTTTTACCTGTTGCACATTGGCTTGAAGCAAATCACCTAGTTTTTCCACAAGTTCTACAAAACGTGGTCTTTCTTTTGGGTCTTTGTGCCAGCAGTCCAGCATGATCTGATAGCTGTTGAGGAGAAGCAAAGAGGTGGAGACCAGTGACATTTAGACAGGATGCCCTGCTGAAGTCAGGGGTGTCATCTTGCATTTGCAAATGGGTCAGTGCACCATTTTTAGGTTTGAGTTTGTGGCACCAACACAAAGGGGTTATTTGGGCCAAGTTCTGCCGGTCATGGGAACCATACATCTCCCAAGGCGGACTAATGCAGCAGCCCTCTGAGCTTGCAAACCCAAGTTCTCTGACTAACTGTAGCCTCTGCAGAGTGAAAGGACCGAATCCTGTGGTGAAGCAGAGCTGCTTAGAAAGGAAGCATCACTATCTACTGTAGTTATATGTGAAATGGACATTATTCCACTCACTTGCAAATCAGAACAGTGTGCTCAAAGTTAAATATAACACAAACGGCAATGGGTGCAGTTTTCAGGACTTATTTCATCCCTGGGTTGTCACGAAGGCTGGTTAGATCTTGCTTCTCAGTAAGTTTGTGGTATTTCCAAGACCTCCCACTTCCCTGAGTAGGCCCTGCAGTGAAGACTGGTGGAGAAGGGCCTGGGTACTTCCCCAAAGGTGAGGTCTACACAGCCAGACTGCGGTAGTTCCTTGTACTATGTGCTAGGTTGCTGTATGTGGCCGATTTTTTTCCACCCAGCATTTCTAAGCTTCTATTATAAACTGGCCTCCTGCCACTGAGGCAAAAAGTACAGGCTGAGCTTCTGGATTTGAAACATCTGTCTTAATACAACAGAGGCCAAATCTTGTCCAGGGTTCCAACATCAACAGCTTCCTTTGTGATTACATGTCCCCGAAAGCCTCATGCAATCATAGGGAAGCTTTTTAGAAGTGTCTGGATGGACAGTGTGTGGTGCTGGGATCATGGGTACACAATCACTAAATCAGTCCACTGACTGGTTTGGCCCGGTTGGGCCTAGGATCGAGGGTGTGAGTGCTACCCCACCCCAGGTAGATGTCCTGTGTGAAATATAAGGGACAGAAAGGGACAGTGTGCTCGGAGCTTCCGTGGATTGTTTCTTTTCTATGATGTGCCCCTGTCTTGGAGCCAGCTGTTTATGGATTGAAACCTCTAGACATTGTAAGCTGAATGAATCTCTCTACACATTGTAAGCTGAATGAACCTCTCGTCCTTTAACTTTGTATATCAGGTATTTTGTCTCAGCAATGAGAAAAGTTGTTAAGATACTTGTCTTATGCTTTAAATATATTTGGCTCCCTTCTTGGTTATATCTTCTCAGAGTGGAGGTCTGTATCTGTTCCTCCTTCTACAAAAAACATGTCAGAGGGCTACATACAGTGGACTAAGGATTTCTTCTCTCGGGGCCCTTCCTGCTCTTGTCTCTTTTAAATCTTCTGAAGAAGACTCTGAAACAGATCAAAATCTGAATGGATCATGACACTGGAAGTGGGTGAGAATCAGCCTGAAATTATTAAGTGGCCTGGAACCTCATCTCCATACCCCTCACCCATTGTAGGGTCTGGCATTCAAGGACTCAATAAGTATGTGCTGAAGGAAGTCAGACTGGTCTCTGGAAAGACAGCATGCAGCTCCTTCCTGAATTCTTCAGCCATACTGCATATGTTACTTGTGTACAGGGAGCTGGGCGAGGTTAGTGCAAGACCTGAGCAACTGTATACATGTCCTACCTCTGCCAGTTCTTAGATGTGTGCTTTTTTTTTTTTTTTTTTTGAGACAGGGTCTCGCTTTGTAGTTCAGGCTGGCCCTGAGCTCAGCCTCCAACTCACATCACAGCAATCCTCCTGCCTCTGCCTCCCGAGTGCTGGGATTACAGGCGTGAGCCACTACACCCTGCACTGTGGTATGTGGTACTGGTTGCTGCTAGGCGTGAGTCTCCATGCCCAGTATGGTATGTGGTTACCGGGGATGGAACCCGGGTCCTTGCGCTTGCAAGACAGGCATCGGAACCACTGAGCTAACTCCCCAGCCCTAGATGTGAGCCTTTATGTCACACCAACAGCTTCCTAGAGGCCTATTTTATTTCAACATATATAAGGAAGCTGACAAAGATAGAATACAGGAAGATTTAAGAAGAGAAAAAATAGCAGGAGGACGGTAAAGACAAGAAAAAAGATGAAGCTATGGGCAAAGTTTACATGAAAAATTTATATCAGAATTCTGTGGATTTTCATGAGGAATAGCTCTGTCCTTTCAGGCAGCTGGTAAAAAGAGGGAATAATCAATTTTATGATTTACATAAGCCAGAAGTTGGAAACTAGCAGTTACTTGGCAGAAGTATGACTGCCGCTATTGATAAATCTGAAAGGAGGTCCTCCAGATGTCTCAGTGATATTTTCACCAGTCATTCATGAATTCATGGGTCACTTTCATACACTGTCTTTCAGTGTTGGCCAAAGCCTTCACAATAAAAAGTGTCATTCAGTTATGATAATTCTGAGAGGTAAAGCAAACATGTTCAGGCATGTACACCCCAAGGTTCTGGTATAACCAAGAATACAATTCTATGTGCCCACATTTTATAAGTACTGTGTGGTCTTCAAAAGAAAGCTTTCTGGTAGGATTGAGGTTTACTTTCTGAGAAGCACATGTCAAGCATGTGTCTTAAATCTCTACTAAGGGACAGGAGCTTGAGGAGATAATACAAAGATAAGAGAACCTACAGTTTAAGACATCTGATCCTCATGAGCTCCTCTCAGAAATCCTGGTCCAGGGGCCAGAGATTTGACTCAGTGGTTCTTGCGCCTGTCTTGCAAGTGCAAGGGCCCAGGTTCATTCCTGGGTAACCATGTGCAACAGTGCTGGCTGTGGAGACTCACACCCACCAGCAATCAGTACCACATACCACAGTACTGGCCATGGTGGCTCTCACCTGTAATCCCAGCATTTGGAAGGCAGAGGCAGGAGGACTGCTATGAGTTCGAGGCTGAGCTCAGGGCCAGCCTGAACTACAGACCTGCCTCAAAAAAAACATACTGGTCCAAACTTGTGGGCCAAGGCTTTCTCCTAGGTTGGAACCCCACAATTTATTCGGATTTAAGACTTACTTACTGGGATTTACTTACTTGGATTTGAGGATGTCTGCCCTGCCTTAAAGGATCAACTTCTGGGATTATTGCGGGATCAACTCCTGGGATTACTGTGACATCTTCCCACCTTGGGATTTTAAACTACAAGGATTATTGCACTAGGATTATTGACCTTAAGACTTACTGGAACTTTCTGGGATTTAAGGATGCCTGCCCTGCCCTATATAACCTTCAACTACAGGGATTTTTGTGAGACTGCCCTCTCTTATGCATTCTAGGATTACGGGTTGAAGGCTTGGTCCCAAATAAAAGTGTGGCAAGCTCGAGTTATGGGTTCTGCTCCCGCTTCTGCAGCTGCAGTTTTTGGCCTTTGGCTGCTGCTGCTCAGAGTAACAAGAGTCAAGCCCAGGCTCAGCCTTTTTTCCTCAAGGTTCTGGCTTTGTTGCTTATTGATTATTAATCCTTTAACTGTGGGACTATTGGGGGATTAGAGTTCGCCACGAGGGTTCTGGCTGCGTCCTTTTCCTTGGACACCCACACTCCAAGAACGATCTGGGATTCTTTCTACCCTGTACCTATTTCCTCAACTCCCAGGGACAGTGGTGGACATCAGCTGGTTCCAAGAGCTGGGAGGGCCCTTTGGACAGGGTGATACTCAGGTTGCTATTCTAGGGCACTAGCAAGGAGCAAGGGACGCTAACTCACTAACTCTGGGCCACTGGCCCTGCTCTCTGAGAGGCACAGGACAGGCAGTTCAGTGTCCAAGCTCCCAACGATGGCTGACCAGTAGTACTTCTGAGTGAAGTCCCAAGGCACTTGCTCTTGGGTGCTCCAAGGTTGGGCCATCCACTGCCAGCCTTCAGCAGCCAAAGGGCAGAAACAGCAGAAAGTCACATGGTCTACACAATCCAAAGGGGATGTCATTTTAAGGTAAGTTTACACATGTTACTAATATATACTCCGGATAAGTGCTTACTAGAGAAAAATCTGAGGTGCACTGGCTGTGGTAGACTGCCCTGCTTCGGTCTTATCGTACACCCACACCTACACACCTCAGCCTCACTGCCAAGACTCTTCCATCTCCAGTAATAGATGTGCGCGACTGGAGGCAGGTGGAGGAATGTTCAGTACACACCTAGATAATCTAGAAGAGTAGCGAGAGAGCTAGGCCTTGAGCTCAGTGGTAGAGCACTTTGCCCAGGATGAGCAAGGCCCGAGATTCTGTCCCCTTTAAAAGTAAAAATAAGCAGGTACTGGAACAAAGGAAGCTGGAGTTGGTGAATAAAAAGGGACCTGAGGCTGGGAAGCAACTCCCATTCCACAGTAGCCTTCTGTCCATTTCCATCAGCTTCACTTCCAGCTGTGTGTTGGTGGGGGCGGACCTCTCCCTGGTTCCTCTCATGAAGCCAGCAACAGGGACCACCTACAAGTACTTGGTGTTTTCTAGTTTCATTTGTGGTTTCTGATTTCTAGATTCTACTTTTCTGGCCTACAGTTCAGTGAGAATTATCTTAGCAAACACCAAAGGAAAAGAAAAAAGAAACTATTAGTTGCTTTTTCCTTTTTTGAAAGGAATCTGATTAAACAGGTTCTGGGCGAGGGACCAATGACTTGACTCAGTGTTAGATGGTTTTTCACCGCTAAGTAAACAGGTTTACTAAGAAAAAGGACGCCAGTTGCACCCAAGCTGGGGTGAGGGGCTCGTGGGAAGAGTTTCCTTTCCAAGCTAACACCCAAATTCCCAAGTGCACACCACTTGAGACCAAGGTCAGGTCACGGACTCCCAGTTCTGAGAAGCTGCACTTGGTCCACACCCAGACCTTCCTACTGGGGGACAAACCGGGAGGCCACTTCCCCGGCTCTGAGTCCGTGTACACGGCTGAAGGCCTGAGTCCTGGCCTGCTGATGAAACCATTGCGGCATTTCTAAAGTCAACTTCTCCACACCTCTGAGGACCCACACCTCTGCCTAGCCACCGCTTGATGATCAGGGGCTACCCAGGGAAGTTTATGCAAAGACAGGAACGTGTGTTAAAATCCAGGGTGTCTTCAGTCCAAAGCAAGGTGGCTCTGTCCCCCTAGAGTAGTTGCAGACCAGAACCGGGATGGAAACTGAAGAGGTCCCTACAGATGTGTAGGAAGGTGCTGTGGACTCCAGACTGATCAGCAATGTGGCCTTGGCCAAGTCACTTGGGTGCTCTGTGTCTCAGTGTTCTCATCTGTACAATGGAACTAATAACATCTACTTTATAGTGTTGTTGTGAGCATCAGGTAAATTGATACACGGTAAAGGAGCTTAAAACAATGTCTGGCACCTATAGGCACTAAATAACCACTTAGTTAATAAATATATGTAGTAATTGCAATCATTACTGTTAGTAATTGACAACTTAGTCATGATTTTCGGGTTATATGAAAACTGGAAGGACATATGTATGGGATATCAGAGAACCATATCTTTTGGAGAATGTGGAATGCAATCCTCACTTAAGGACCTATGGTCTTGGAAGATCAGCCTGGGGAAGGGGGTTCCAAATCGTCTCTTTTCCTACTGTGCCAATAGCTTTGTTTCCAAGAGTCTTAATTTCAACACTTGTCCGATTCAGTAGAGTACCATACTGCGACTCTTCAAGGCTGTGGGGCTGTCCCATGAGACTATGTGGGGAAAACGTCAAGAGTACCAGAAACTGCACAGCTACTTCATTTCAGACCCTTGGTGTTACTACTATCTTCAAATTAATGGACTTGAGCAAGTAAAAAGACCCCAGGCCTGCAGCTCTCTGCAGCCCCAGTGGAATGCGAGGCTGATCCAGCTCCATCCCGAGCCCTCACAGAGAGGCCAGGCCACAAGCTCCCTGTGCTTTCCAGAAAAGGACACGGTGACGACCACGAAAGGCAGACAAGGACAATCCCTTGCCTGTTCCTGCACACAGGCTGTCCTTGTTCCTGCCTTCATGCCCAAGTCCTCTGTCCCACACATCTAGTTACCGTCCTGGGTCTGACCTAGCTTTGTCTTGAGATGCTGAAGGAAAGGGATTGTGACCTTTGGCCGAGCCCACACTTCCTTCACTGCCCCTGGCTCCTCCCCAAAGGCCATCCCGGGCTCCAGAGGACCCCATTGTGTGGGTGAGATGGGGAGGGCTGCTTGCCAGTTCAGGAAAGGTGGTGCCGCCCCAGTGAGGCCCAAGTCCTTGTCAGCAGCTCCACAGATCTGCAAGGGTCATCACATTCCTGCTCAAGCCTCAAAGTGCAACACACATGCAAAGCCTCAGGAAGAGAGTGCCCAGGAGAAGCGATGCAGCAGTGCAGAAGGCCTTCACATGGAGCCTGTCATGGGTGGCACGGCAGGAAGGCACCTGAAGAAGCCAGCTGGTTCAGGCATTTCCAGAGTGCAGTTGGGCCTGTTTCTGAGGACTCTAAGATTACTTAGTGCCCATGTAACCTTCTGCAGATTATTAGCAGAGCTCCAGTCAGGAAATCCCCTGTGCCCCTCTCTCATCTTCTCCCCTGCTTACAAAAGCCCAGGCAGAATGGCTGGAGTACTGGTCAGCAGCACTGAAAGCCCTCAGCCCTGCGGTGGCTGAGGACTAGCTCGTTAGGCTTCCCCTCAGGGAGTGAGGCCAAGATTTGCATTCAGTTCCTGGGTGGTCTATTTGTTGTGCCAGGACTTAGAGACTGAACTTCTAACTCTAGTTCCAGCTAGAGACCTTGAAAAGTCATGTCAGTGACCAGCAGAGGAAACAGGTAGGGGTGGACCAAGGACAACACATCCTACTCCAGGAAACCGCTCCCAGCACAGCTGGGCCCAAAGGGGTGAGTGTGGAATCCAGAAGAAAAGAGCCGCCTGCCTCTCTCCAGACTGGGTTCCACGTCAGCCAGCCCACCCCTCGGAGGTGCTCTGGAGGGGGACAGTGGAGGGTGAGCAGGCTCACATTTCAGGGGTCGCGTACTCTGGGGCCTTCATCCTCATGCCTTCCTTCAGACGACTGCAGAAGTCCTCGTCCATTTGTACTCCCGGGTACGGAGACCCGCCTGTGGGGGACACAATGGGAAAACACAGGCATGGGATGATTCGGGATGCAGAAGACATGAGGGGCACAATTCAGTGTTTCCCCCTTTAAAACAATGTTTTAGTAATAAATCCCCAGGGACCAAAGCGGCCCTCAGAGGAGGTAGAAGCCACAGAGGAGCTCAGTGGGTCCTTGTGTGGGTTGCACAGGTCGATGGCTGGTCCTGTGTGTTGGGTCTCTAATCACCAAAGGCCATTCCTAAAGTCACTCCTGTGCATTTGGTCAGAGAAAGGGTCCCCACCTTATCCCTACCAGGAACTCTGAAGAAACCCTAGCGACAGAGATTCATTGCCTGGACTAATGATCTCTTTATAAAAACCCGATGAGAGAGGTGCATGGTGATACTCATCTATAATTCCAGCACCCTAGGAGGAGAGGGGAAGAGGATCCAAAGCCACTTAGTGAGATTCTGTCTCAAGGTACAAAAAGGGGGAGGGGCTCCGGGGCTATAGCTCAAGGGGTAGAGTGCTCCTGGGCTTGGCCCCCCAATACTGCAAAAAATAAAATAAGATATAAAATAAAGTCAAAGAACTGGGCTGCACTAGCTGTGGATCACTCCTTCCTCAATGAAGATTTCAATTCTTGCCGCACTGGGGACTAGTAATTACGACGGGCCTATGGGCAGGGGGACTTTGCGCTCCACCCAGGACAAGGCTGCATGGTGGGGTGGGGGTGCCTGTGTTCAGAAGCCTGCAGAGCTAAGGGCATCAGAGGAGCCAGACTTCATCTTTCACCAGCCCAATTAGCCCAGATTTCCCTACTGACTAATCTTTGTAGGGTCATCCCTGACTGGGAAGAGCAAGGCCTCCTAGCCCACTGTGTTCAGCCCGCACCTGCTTGCCTCAGCTTGTGCTTGTCTGCACTTTCTAGTGATTGCTGCTGGTAGGAGGCAGCTGGGAGATGTGCACGCTGGCAGTGTGTCCACTGTGGCTGCCAAGCTGCTTTCAAAGACTGGAAGCAGCAGGTGTCTGTCATCGAAAGCAGGGAATGATTTTTCCACATTACAGGAAATCAGGGATGTTACCCCGTGACTTTTATTTGTTGTAAAAGTCAATTTTTTGGCAAAACCCGGAAGACTCTTGGCTAGCACTCAGGTTTGGGAGGCCTCACATTGTCACTGTGTGTCTGTGAGCAGATGTTGGCTGCTATGTGCACAACTATGAGTGTGGAGCTTTAAGCAAGGCTTGTAGATGGACAGGAACAGGGCTGCAGGCAGGATCAACACGGCCAGCATTCTTTCTTTTTTTTTTTTATGTTTTTTTTTTTGAGACAGGGTTTCGCTTTATACTTCAGGCTGGCCCTGAGCTCAGCCTCAAACTCACATCACAACAATCTTCCTGCCTCTGCCTCCCGAGTGCTGGGATTACAGGCTTATGTGGTACAGTACCACATACCACGCCTGGCATTGTGGTATGTGGTACTGATTGCTGCTGGGCGTGAGTCTCCACACCCAGTATTGTATGTGGTTACTAGATTGAATCCAGGTCCTTGCGCTTGCAAGACAGGCGCCGGAACCACTGAGCTAAATCCCCAGCCCAGGACCAGAATTCTTGCTCTTTACAGTTCACCTGCTCAGACCAGTATGCAGGCCTTATCACGTGCTACTATCAGAAGCTGGGTCTGTCTCTGGGCTGTCTGATCTCAGTCCCTCCCTCAGACTTACCTAGGGAGAAGATTTCCCACAGCAACACTCCGTAGGACCACACGTCACTCTTGGTGCTGTAGATTTTGTCAAAGATGGATTCAGGAGCCATCCATTTCAAAGGAAGTCGAGTCTAGAACAGGGGAAGGGGGCATTGAGCAGAAAGGCATGAAAACAAAGTACATCCAGCCTCAAGGCCCGTGGGCCACCATTCCCCAAATGAAACATGGCTCAGATTTCCCAGAGCAGCACCTTTTATAGGCAGCACTATGCAAAAGGAGAGGACCATACGCCACACTGACCTTCCGGTGGCAATTCATGGTTAGCATGCCCTGGGGCACCCACCACATCCCAACTCCATCGCTGAGAAAGAAACCTTCCCCTCAAGAAAGCCTAAATTTCAGAGGAACACTTAGGGCCTGGGAATGATGAGTTAGAAGGCAACTGAAAGTTGTAACTTCAGTAACTTCACAGGATATTTTCCAAGGAGAATTTTTTTTCTCAGTAATTGGGAATTGAACTCGGACCTTGCACTTGCCAGGCAGGCTTAGTGCCACTGAGCTAAATCCTCAGCCCAGGGAGAATTTTGAAAGATATTCATAGGGAAAGAAGACAGGACTTTAAGTCACTGACGGGGAGAAGAGGGTGTAATTTCATGAGAGAAGGCAGCTTAGCATCGGAGGTCCTGAGTTCCTTCCCACACCGACCCCATTCATCATGGAGGGCAGGCAAAGCCATCAGAGAGGGGGAAGGTGACTTAGTATTTAAGCATGTTTAAGTATTTAGTACTTAGGAGAATGTAGAGTTGGTTTTCAAGCATATGGACAAATTTTGCTGCTTTTTCACAAAGCAGGAATCTCAGTGAGTTTGCCTGGGGACTGGGATACAAACTGGCAGGAAGTGTAGGATAACAGAGAGAGAGATAAGGAGAAAAAAGGAGGAGAGGTGGGGAGCAGATGAAAGAGACACAAATGGACAGAAAAGAGGGACAGACAAACAGGTAGATCGCCTCTGGTTAAATCAAAACTCCAAGGAAAGTCTGCGGGCTCTTTTCCACTGTAATCAAAAATGACTGTGAAACAGTGGTTTCCCAAGTATGGTCCTGGGCAACTGTGTCAATACAGCCTAGAGTTTCATTCCAGATGCATGTTGCAAATGCAGATGCTCAGGTCTCAGCCCAGACTTACTGAGACAGGGAGGCTGAGGGTGGGGCCAGCAAACTGCCATCAGCAAGAACTCTGGGTAGGGAGCTGAGTTTGAGGACCAGTGCTGTGGGACAGTCCTCAGACCCCAGGCACAAACTGACACCTCAGGGTACAGGCCAGAGAACAGAGGACACAGGAGGTCACCCACTAAGTGACAAATAACACAGTGTTCAAAAACAAACAGGGAAGAGAGGCCAGAGGGAGCCAGCAGGGAGATGCGAGACAAGGAAGGCACACACAGAGGTAAACAATTTCCTCCCCAGCAGGATAATCCCCTTTCCCTCCCCACCCTTTCCGGAGGTACGTGCACCTGCTCGATCAATCATCCGGGTTTATTTGAGGGCCAGAGTCCAGGCTGTTCATTTCAGTGGCACAAGAACTCCCTTAGGAGTCCACAGGGGATGACGTGGTTTCACTAGCCTCCACCAAATGGTCTCAGGCCAGCAAGTCACTGGCAGCAGTGCCCAAAGGCCGGGGACTTAGAGAAAAACAGTGCCAGAAGGTAGTGGCCTTTCTGAGCCCCACATGAGGGCTTCTTGCTAGAGACTCATCCAGATTGCTTGTTTTCATGTCATAGTTTTTGGGGACTACTGCCCATGAAGAGTAAATATTTACCAAGGAGTTTTGGCTGTGGCTTAAAATGATAAAGTATAAATGAGTCAGATAAATATTAAGCTGACTTACATCTCCTTTTCTCACATAGTCAGGGTTCTTATAAATATCCCGGGCCAGGCCAAAATCACAAATCTTCACCACATTGTTCTCAGATAAAAGGATGTTGCGTGCTGCCAGGTCTCGGTGAATGCACTATAATAAAACAGTTGCATGGTCAACGCACTTCCTTAATCTGACCAACTAATTTCCTGCACCTCCTTGGTGTCATTATTCTTAATTTGAGGATCTATTTCACATGTAGCAAAGGAAGTGACTCCCATCATGCATGGAGTTAACATAAACACAAAGTGCTTTTTTACAAATATAGGTCCCTTGAGCCCCCCAAGTTAAGAAATGCTCTGAATCCATCGGCTGCTGTTCTACAAATGGCATCCTGGGTAACTGCACTGGCAGTCTGAATTTCACCACCAAGCCACACTTCTCCATGGTCTCCCAAGGGGCTGGTGTCAGACCTCCAGTCAGCAGGGGTTAGGGGGCGGTCCCGGGGATATGTGTGTGTAGCTGTCCTACGAAGTCACATACTCTAGGATTCTGGTCAGTTTAAGACCCTCCAGAGAGGATCAAGGAGAATGGCTCCCAGGTCTGCCTAGTCTGAACCTGGTGAGATTCTTGTCTAGAATTAAGTCATACTCAGTAGTGCCCTGAGTTCCTCATTCTCAGAGCTCTTCATTCTCAGACAAGTTAAGACACTTGTGTTGATGTTCATTCCACATTTAAAGACATGGGCATATCCAGCTCCTAGGGGAAGTGGATTTACAGCAGAAGTGTGGGTCTGGGTATGACAAAGAGGAAAAACAGTAGAGGAAAGGATTTTGTAAATTTTTAACATAAAGAAATAAAAATATTTGAGAAAAATCAATATATAACCTCATTTACACATTATCCAATGTATACATGTATAAGGACATCAAATGACATTTCATTAACACATACACACTTTATTTTAATATATCAGTTAAAAATAAATGTTAAAAATATAAAATAAAAGTATTTGTAGAAGCCTCCCCTTATCCCTGATTTTTTTTTTTTTCAAAGAAGAAAAACAGTAAAGAGATAAGCTGACCTTTCTGGAAGACAAGAACTCCATGCCTCTGGCCACCTGGAAACTGTAGGAAATTAGATCCTCCATGGTGATGGGCTGCTTGTAGAAATCATCAGAGTCTGCAAAGCATTGGAATCGTAACTGTTTTGAATAGCTCGTATTATTCCCCCAAATCCCAGTTTATTGGAACAATGTTAGCCAAACATAAAACAAACCAACAAATGGATCAGAATTCATCTGCAAGAGCACTGGAATTTCTAATTGAACAGCAGAGGTTTGTCCAGGCCTCCAGCCCATCAGACCCAAGCCCAGAGGAGGGGGATGAGCTCTTGAGAGAAAAAGGCCCAAGGGGCAACAATACACAGTTCCCTGTCAAAATTAGCAACTCTGTAAATAATCTTAATTCAAATCTTATCTCCTCAGGACATTACTCTTCGAGGCTCCCACGGATGTTTATTAGGGTGATAAATAAGAAAAAAATGTCTGAGATGCATAGTGTGTTATAAAAATATCCCAGACTGTAGGACAGGAAGGAATTAATACCTACCCTCCTCTTCCTCCACATCACTCAGGCTTTTATCTTCCTGAAACCCGGAGCTTGCAAAGCTCTCACTGCTAGTAACACTGTCTAGTCTGGGTTTCTTGTCCTGTTCCAGGGCTGGCTCAGATTTTTCTTTCTTCGGCTCCATATGTAATGCTGCATCCTTGGAAAAGATCAAGAAGCATATAAGTGGGTCAGGGATTTAGCTCAGTGGTTCCGGTGCCTGTCTTGCAAGCGCAAGGACCCAGATTCAATCCCCGGAAACCACATACCATACTGGGCATGGAGACTCACGCCCAGCAGCAGTCAGCACCACATACCACAGTGCCGGGTGTGGTAGCTCACGCCTGTAATCCCAGCACTCAGGAGGCAGAGGCAGGAGGATTGCTGTGATGTGAGTTTGAGGCTGAGCTCAGGGCCAGCCTGAACTACAAAAAAGTGAGACCCTGTCTCAAAAAAAAAGAAGCATATAAGTGAAAGGGATCCTTGCACGGGGATGGAGATGCTGGGCCCTGGAGTCGACAGTCATCTAACTTGGAGAATGTCATTATACCAAACAGAGACTAGATTGGCAGGAAGGTACGGGTGGCAGCACAGCACCTGGATACTTCTGGAGTTGTGGAGACCACACTGCTCTTGTCTGGGCTTCTAGAATCATCTTAGGTCAAGCAGAAGGTTAACAACAGTGGTAGGCACCGAATGGTTCTCTGTATAATCTTCCCCAAAATTCTATGAAGTGATTCTTAAACATGGAGAAAAGGATTTAAAGTAACCAAGTTAAGTAATCAAAGTCAAATACAGAGAGTAAATAGCAAAGTTTGAACCCAGACTTGGCCAACTCCTAAGGCTATGTTCTTTGCTTCTCTATCATATACGCCATCTGGAAAGATGACATGAATCCTTAATTTTTATATCCACATTCAGACGACATGGATCCCCAGTGTAGTTGGGGCTTCACTTTGTGGGCGCTGTGGGAGTTTACAAGGCTACAGTTATTGATTTCTCCAGTTTCACTAGAGAAGAAAGTAGGCCTTTCTTTTTTTCTCTTTCATTAAATATTGATACAAGTTGATCCTAACAAGAGTAACCAGGCCTTCCATCCTGGACTGGGGAGCCATATTCTAGTATGTATTGTGGGTCTTCCAACAATTATGTAATCTTAAGCAAATCATCTTACTTTGCTGGGCCTCACTTTCTTCATCTGAAAAGCTCTATCCTATTTAACAACTCACAGCAAAAGAGATAGGTACTGGGTGTCAATATGGAATGAGAAAAGATTTTTCTTGCCTTAAGTTATTCATCCGGTAAATGTGATCTTAGAAACTTAGCACATCTGGACAACACACCTAGCTCTGATTCTGCTAGATGGCAATTCTGACACCAGGGCTGAGAGCGCCTGCTCCAGGGCACTCCTTGTCCACCCGCGCAGCAGTGCTGGCACGAACCAGCCTGGGCTTTCTAGAAGCGTCACAAAGCAGAAGTGATCCCTCCACCAGAGGGCACAGTAGGAGCAAGCAGCGGGCAGAGCAGAAGCCTCAGAAGACAGAGCCCTGACCCAGGGGGATAGAGGGGAGCACGGTTCCTGCCTTGAAGAGAGACCTTCCAGTGGGGCCAGAGAGGCAGGCTCAGCATGAACCACTGCCGGCCCCGAGCGCTCCATTCTGCGGGGTCACTGGGGTGTCCCGCTGGCTTCGTACTTCCTCAGTCCAGTCCAGGATTTGGGACTGAGGGGGATATGCACTGCTCTCAACTGAGGCCACCACCCTTTCCTGCAAGCAGGTAAAGAATATTGTTATTGTGTCTCCATGAGGCAGTAGGACTTGGTTCTGCTCAGCTGGAGGCTGGAATGTTATTTTCCACAACCCCTTCCCACAACAGAAAGCAGCAGGAAACTTGCTGGTAATGGTGTGGAGAGGAAAGTGTCCCCCGGGGGGGGCCCATTAAGGACTCAGCACCCACAAAACTCTCTGGGCAGTGTTCCTCATCACACTTCCCAGAAGCTTTACCCTGGAACGTATCACCAAGCTCCCCTTTCCCCTTGCAAACCTCTAATCAATGGTATATTCAGCTCTGTTTATCAGTAACTACCACTACTAAATAAAGACTTCAGGAACACTGGCAGAATAATAATTTATTACAAATAATATTTAAGGATCCTGGCAAATCTATATGGAAAAAATGTATTCTGTTTTCAATTTAATCTTCTGGTTTTAGACTTCTTTCATGTCCTTTGTGTTCCTTGAGGTTCTAAATGAGAAAGAGAGCCATGGGTTTTCCATGGAAACACACTTCCGTCAACTTGCACGGGCAGGAGAAGCATCAAACCTAGCTGAGAAGGAAACACGCTCTTCAAAACGAAGAATGCACGAACCCAAGTGCTCCATCCTGCTCAGGGCCCTGGGGTGTTCCACAGGCTCGGCTCTTCCTCAGCCTAGTTCAGGATGCCAAGACCTAAAGGAACTGATGCTGCTTTAAGCCCAGGGTACTACTGCCCTCTTTTTCAGATATTTTTTGTTTGTCTTTTTCTATATTATCCAGTGTGGTCCCAAGAAAGAGCTGAAAAGCAAGTCAAGAGACCTCGGTTTGGGCCGGGGAGGTAGCTCAGCGGCACAGTGCTTGCCTAGGATATGCTAGGCCCTGAGTTCCAACCCTAACACCACAAAACCAGAATGAAATAAGAGACCTGTGTCTTTTTCGCTGGCTTCACCTATGGTAATTTCATTTTTAAACAAATCACTTGACCTCTCTGAACATCTTTATAATCTGTGAAGGTAGTATGAACATGAATTGGCGGTGGCAAACCTCTCAGAGCTGACTGTGGTGATGGACAGCTAGCTGCCATTGGTTTGGCACCTCTGATTACTAGCTGATCACAATGATAGCTTTCAGCATCAAGATTCCAATGATTCGAGGCCCTTGTTTGAAACTGGAGAAAATATGGTCTTGAATTCACATGGCCAGTCTGTTCAACCAAGCTACCTGGTCTGCGGTGAGAGGAAAGTTTAGGGGACGTGATCATGCACCAGCTACCTCGTGGGTTTTGCTTTGTTTTGCCTTTTATCTTGGAGACAAGGTCTCACTATGTTGCTCAGACTGGTCTCGAACTGCTGGACTCAAACAATGCTCCCACCTCAGTTTCCTAACTAGGTGAGACTATAGGGATGTGGCACAACACTCAGCGCTTCCCTTAGATCTTGTTGTGTATGAAGATTCTTGCCACTATGACAGAGATTGGCATCATTCTTTGATGTCAGAAATTTCATCCACAGAGCAGTGGCATTAAGTTGGAGTGAACCAATCCTTCCTTTTTTTTCTTTCCAGCAGTAGCAGGGACCCAATTCAAAGTCTCACCATGCGGGGAAGCTCACTACTACTGCTGAGCTAGCCCCCAGGCTACACCCCATGTTATGTCTCATTGGATCTTGGATGACAGTTATATATCCACTGAGCGCTTAACTGAGAGATTTTGAATCTTCTAAGAATCCCATCACCTGGGTTCTATTATTAGCTCTGTAAAGAAGTAAAACTTGAGATTAACATGCCGAAGATGCCAGATTTTGTAAGAGGAAGACACAGGATTAAAATCCAGGAAATTCTAAAGTCTGAACACTTAGCTTCTGTGTAACACATTTGCATCATTATTATAGCTGATTACTTGCTAATAATGTTAAATCATTGTCTCCTGTATCTCTGCTCAGAGAAGAACACAGCATTAGTGCCACGTAGTGCCACGTCACATGGCAAAGTATTAATTGTTTGCTCTCTAATCTTGTATGCAAGTGTTTGTGATTTGTTTTTTGCTGGTGCTAGGAATAAATTTAGGGCTTTTACATGCTAGGTAAGTACTCAACCAATAAGTTGCATCCCCACCCCTGTAGGTGTTCCTTTTATTGGATAGCTTTCATTTAGTGGATAAGGCTGATTCACAGTCATTTAAGGATGATATGGATGATGAGAGAGCAGAGAGGGAGAAAGGGCAATAGAACTTCCATCTCTGGTCCCATCACTGGGGACTGTACAAATCACTCTGTTTATTGTGTCTTTAATTTCCCCAATAAGTGAAGACAGCTATATCTGGTAACACCTTCTTTCTTGGAACACGTGCCTGCCGGGAGTCCAGCCCACCTCTCCCAGGAAGGACTTCCATTCTGCCACCAAACTAGAGGTGGGTGAGCTCATCAGCCGCATTTGGTTTTACAGGTGCTGCACGGTGGCGAACAAAATGAGGTTCTACAGCAGGACCTTTAGCAAAGGTAAAAGTAGGTAGCTACCTTTAGGTAGGTGGCTAATAAATTTAACCTGCAATTATCAGTGGATACCCTAGGATAAAATAAACCCTTGAGCTGTCTACAAAAAGGTATGACAGATTACCATGGAAGGAACATACAAAAAAGAAAGAACAGAAATTGAGTTTTAAGAATATCATGAACAGAATGATATCTTTTTCTCCTGTTTTATGCTGTGGTAGCCTAAATGGCAACCCACTGCTGTCAAAATAAACAAAACAACCCAGCAGCAACCAGTACCACATACCACAGTGCCGGGCGTGGTGGCTCACGCCTGTAATCCCAGCACTCGGGAGGCAGAGGCAGGAGGATTGTGATGTGAGTTTGAGGCTGAGCTCAGGGCCAGCCTGAACCACAAAAGCGAGACCCTGTCTCAAAACAAACAAACAAACAAAAAAAACCAAACAAACAAAACAAAACAAAACAACTCCACCTTTAAAATCCTTACCTTGTTGAGAAAGAATAAGTCACGTTTGCTCTTGAGGTAGTTGGATAGATTCCCATATTTGCAGTATTCAACAATCACCATCAGAGGCCCTGCAGCCAAAAACCAGCACATACTGAGCCAAGCCAGTTCAGAGAGCCATTTTCCAGCCTTCAGTCTCCCTGAGAAACCTCAAACCAAGCTGTCCTTATTTTAGGAGAGCCTAGGAGTGCAACCTAGGGATAAGACTGAATAGGTGCTTTTTTTCAGTTTAGTATGAAAAGGGTGGGTTTTTTTTCAACAGAAATAGAGATGAAGATAGGTGGGGAAGGTGCTGTGCAGGAACAGAAGAAAGAAGAAGCAAAGAAATAACTTCCAGGAGGAGACAGGCTTTAGGCAGGCCCTGGTGAGAGTGGCCTCTAACTATTTCAGCAGCTTTTTTCTCTCAGTTGAAAAAATGGGTTACCTCTCATGTCTCCCCGGGGGCATGGCTGCCTGGGAGTGTCCACATTATTTGCCCTGGGGCTTGTGAAAGAGGCTTTGCTTTACAGCAAACACCTGTAAAGAACTGGGTAGTAAATATTTTAGGGTCTGCAGGCTGGCCAATTATTTAATTTTGGCCTATAGTCTTGAAACGGTCCTGATTAATACAACCAAAGAGTATGAATGTGCTCTAACAAAATTTTACACAGATTTGAATTTCATGTCACAAAATATTCTTTTATATTTCTTGTCCCAACTATTGAACTATTTTAAATAGTTGGGACAAGAAACAGCAAAGCAGTCTAAGCCCACAGGCTGGTAGTCATTGGCTGACCTCTGTTCTAACTGAAGTCAGCTGTTAGAAGCATGTCCTCCTGTATCTCAGGCCCAGGTGGTATCCTGAAGGCACCCCCCCCACACACACACGCTCCCCTGTGATCAAAAGGACTACTTCTGGTTCAAAGCGGAAATGACCCGGGCTGTTCCAGTCAGCAGTTTTCTGGGATTCCCCTCACATGCCTCTGTAAAAAAGACTCGGGTTCTGTGCTGCTTCTTAGAAGTTCACTGAGATGGGAACTCTATCCCTGTAGAGTGGATTTCTGTTACTACCAGGACTTTGCTGAGTTTTAACTGCTTGCTGGACGATCTCTTCTCTCAGCATTCCAGAAAGGAAGCTGCTTCCAGAGTTTTTGGACCTCCCTAGTGAGGAGGTTCAACCTGGTGCCTGCCAGGAGTCCAGCCCACCTCTTCCCCAGGAAGGACTTCCATTCTGACACCGAACTAGAAGTGGGTGAGCTCATCAGCCTTATTTGGTTTTACAGGTGCTGCACGGTGGCAAACGAAATGAGGCTCTACAGCAGGACCTTTAGCAAAGCTTATCAAAGGATAATGGAGGAGCTGCGGGACTCTCTTGGTTACTACGACTGTATTTCTGGCCTCCTTAATCCTTAAGTCCTCTTTAACCTACCATTCCTAGCAGGTAGGTCTTCCTTAAAGCTCCTTCATCTCTACTTTCTTTGTTAGGGGCTTGGAGGTATTAATACGCATGATTCCTTTGTAGATGTGGACAAGCTGGAGCCTCAATAAGAAGGCACAGCCCTACTCCTTCTCTTGCTCCAGGGGGCAAGACCTGCCTACATGGTGGATGTGAAGGATGGTGTATGTCTCCCACATTACCTCCTCCTAGGACCCCATCAATAGTGATTCATATGTGAAAGTTCAAGGAATGTGCAACCTTTTACACTTTTAGTCACATTCCCTTGACGTCATCATGAGAAAAAAATGCCCTATAATTGACCTAGAGCCTCTAGAGAGATCTAAGAGACAGCCTGTCTCTTCTGAATCTTCAACATTACTGGCAAGACATTTCCAAGATGCTTGCAATATTTCATACATATTTCTGGGCTACTGAGAGACTATTTTCTCAGAGGTGAGGAAGAACAGGGGTGGAGAGAAGGAGCTGGATATCAGAGTCCTCTTCTCTGAGCATATGCCTGGGAGATGGAGCAGGCGCCCCTTCTCCTTTACCTCCTTGCTTGGTGCAGGCTCCCAGCAAATTAACCACGTTCAGATGGTGTCCAATGTGGGTCAAGATCTTGAGCTCAGTCATCAGAGCTTTGTACTCACTGGCTGTAGCTCCCTCTGTGTGAGAAGCAAGGAAGAATCAGGGTGACAGGACAATGGGCTCCTTCCACTGGAGGAAGCATTCCTGTCCTCCTTGTCAATGCTCAAATGATTGCTTCATGAATTTCCCCATATTCTGCAGAAAAGGCCTTTCTCCTGACTGTTTTCATTACTCCTACCATCCTGAGCCAACATCCTTTTGATTACAGTGAGGCCCAGTGTGGTGATGGTGTTAGTCATTGAACATTTCCTCTTGGTGGACCTTGTTTTGATTAGCAATGTGCTGACTCAGAGCTGGTACCTAGCAACAGTGCCTTCTAAAGGCTTCCCTTCTAGCAGAAACAGGTGCAGCAAGAGTCCTCCAAGCAGGGCATGTACCCACACTTCCCTTCTTTCTTCCTCCCTGCTTAGGGAGTCCCAGAGAAGGAGCACAAGGGACCTGCAAGGGCAGGATGGCTGCTTCTGTAAACTGGCAATGTGTTATTTTCTCCCGGTTCCCTTTCATTCCTGCAAGTTCACAGGCTTATCTTGGGTTATGAAGCCTTCTGACTTCAGCTTCATTCACAGACAGTCAAAACCAGTCCAAGAATTAACAAAGTCTAAAGCTTAAATTGAATTTGTCATGTTTGTTTTTGTTAATTTCTATGATTTTTAAAAACATTTACATTTAATTTTAGAAATATAGAAAGTCAAGTCATGTTGCTGTATTCCATCCTACAAGTTGGAATAAAAAGTTATGGAGTGGGCAGGAGGATAGCTTGGTGATAGAATGTGTTTTTAATAGACACAAGGCCCTGGGTTCAATGCCCAGCACCAAGCCACAGACAAACAAAATGTTTTATAATAAAAGGATCAGAATAAAAAGTATTAAGTCATTCCATCCCATTTACTTTAGGGGGGTTCTAAAACTGACCTCTATTACTAGTTTGGGGATCAGACCACTTTTATGCCTTTATAAATAACCAAAAAGGTCCTATTTTGAGAGTTTACATAAATCATTTGTATGTATTTTTAAATCTTACCCTGCCTTTTACTATATCAGATTGTTTCTATTACTTTTAACTTACGGATGCTGTTTCTGGTATTTAGAATGTATAGTTTTTGGCTGTGAGGAACGGTGCTATAGTAGAATGTCCATGTGTCATCTTGGTGCACATATGCAAGTATTTCCATAGGATCTGGTCCTGAGAGTGGATTAAAAGTATGTGCATGTAACTGTGTAGATCTTGACATGGCATTTCATGAGCACAAATCATTTTTTAATTATAGCCAGATAAATTTCAGAAGCTTCCAAGAAAGGAAGCAATGGCTCTTTGTAGATGCTCAAAAGATATTTTTGGATAAATAAACAACATGGTTACACTTCTTGTTTCAGGCATGAGTGTAAGGTCTAAAAGGGTTAAGGTTTGCTGAGAGCTACTATGAAAAAGCTTTTGCCTTTTTGGCCTTTGTTTGACATTCTGCCTTTTCTGTTTCTCGCTAAAACAGATGGCCAATCAATTTAAGCAGGACTGCTAAACAACAGTAATTTTAAAAGGAATTTTATAAGAGAAAGTGATTTGGCAATCTTCTTTAATCAGTATTGAGGGTTTTTAAATGTATGTATAAAGTTATTACACACATGACTTGTGTATTCCAAAGTAGAGAGTCTCTGGTCCTTTCAAAGAGGTCTTTCCTTCCTTCACATTCCTCAGTCTCGCTGAGGATTTAGGCCCCTTTAACATAGAACAAGCCAGGTGCTGTTGCTCTCATTGCTTCCTTTCTGGGCGGAGCCTCAGATGATATAAGGTGCATAGAACAGCATGGACATCAGCCTGGTTCCTATACATAGAGTGTGGGAATAAGCAGGGAATTGGGGCCAGTGATGGAGCAGATTTTCCCAGAGTCCATTTCAGCTTTTATCTGGGGAGGATTCTGAACTGTTGCCATGAAGCAGGGTAGGGTCATTTTCAGGAGTGGAGAGCAATGATCAATTTAAGGGGCCCTGGTCCTGCTGCCCCTTTTTTGTGCCAGTGTGGTGGGAAGGAAAGAAGTTCATCTGCAGCTGGGAGACTCAGGCAGAGAGCTCTGCTGTGTTTGTATGGAGCAGCTGGGTGGTTTTATAGGCTGCTGAACCTTTCTGGGCCTCGTCCAGGGATAATACTTACCTCACAGGGCTATTGAGAAAAATGTTTAAAAGAAGAAATCTTGTGTGGTCCATCCTAATAAAGTACCCAGTCTGGTTCTTTCTCACATAAGGGATGTGTTGATGCCACTTCTGTTTGGACCTGGGGCTGGAGGAGCCTGCTGGCATGCTCCTGATCTCACAGAAGTATCTGCCATCTTCTGAGGAGTCTGCTCTCCACAAAAGTCCCAAGTGGGGCTACACAACTTCCCAGGCTGCCTTTAGAGTAGTGAGTCAGCCCTCGGTCAAGTGTTCTCGTGTTCACCACGTATTATGTACCATAATAATGGTACATGTTTGTGAGCACAATGTGATGATGGAAAGCATGTGTACAATGCATGATGACCCAGTCAGGGTACTTGGTATTTTCATCTCCTTCAACCCTTCTTTGTGTTTGGGAAACTTCAAACACCTCTCTTTGTGTTTTTTATAAAATATATGAGAAATAGTCATATATTTCTATATATGAAATATATGAAGGTTATGATATTTTTTTGTAGTCATCCTACTGCTCTGCAGAGCAGTGGAACTGACAGCTCTGCCTTGGTTTAGGTACCATTGTGCAGACTCTGATGAGGCAGCCTTTGGAGGTGGAGTGTGGTCGAGAGTGGTGGGGGAGCAGAAAGCATCAGAGGTATCCTTACATACCAGCTCTCTCCTGACATTTGATTGGTCAGACATGGCTTCCTAGGCCTCAGAATCCCCTGACAATATCCTAGGGACTTCGGGAAGCTAACTGCTCTTTTCAGTCCTGTTTCTTTCTGGTTTGGGAATTTTAAAACAAACTGACATAATAAAGCTCCATCACAAATGAAGAAATGAAGTACTTTTACACTTACTATTTTTTATGTTACCGGGGATCAAACCCAAGGCTTTTGCACTGAGTTATATTCCAGTCCCAACACTTTTTTAAAACAACTTTGACATAAGGTCCCTGAGTCACTAAGTTGCCCAGGCTGGGCTCAAACTTGTGATTTTCCTGACTAAGCCTCCCAAAGTAGTAGGGTTATTGGCATGGGGTACCAGGCCAGGTTACATTTCTACACTTGAAATACTATGACTCCAAGATGTCTGAGATGTTCAGTTTATATCCTTTTCACCAAATTTCTTCTTCAATCTGTCTTTATTTTTGAGACAGGGTCTCACTTTGTAGTTCAGGCTGGCCCTGAGCTCAACCTCAAACTCACATCACAGCAATCTTCCTGCCTCTGCCTCCCGAGTGCTGGGATGACAGGCGTGAGCCACCACGCCCGGCACTGTGGTATGTGGTAGTGATTATTGCTGGGTGTGAGTCTCCACACCCAGTATGGTATGTGGTTACCAGGGATCGAACCCGGGTCCTTGCACTTGCGAGACAGGCACCAAACACTGAGCTAAATTCCCGGCCCATTCTGTTTTAAGGTGGCACTCAAAATCAGAGTGTGATTTGGACCTGCTACCCAAAATTTTAGGGCTGCATCTTTTAACACTAGAAAAATACAATTGAATTTTTAATTTCTAAGAAGGAAATGGTTTATCCTTAGGGCCTGCCAGCTAGAAAGAGTTCAAAATTCTGATCAAGTAAGTTCTGTTTTTCTGGTTGGGTCAAGCTCAAGCTAAACCTGTTGGCTTGCAATGGTCTGCTGCGTTTCCATTACACGGTTCCTTTGGAAGAAGCTAGCATTCTGAACCTAGGTGACAGTGGGTGCAGGAACCTGGTCGTGTCATCTGAGATGTGACAAGAAAAGGCTGCCTGGTGACAAAGAACATTTTTTTCCTGAACACTTGTGGATTGTGTTTCATTGGAAAGGTCACTCTGAGCTAGTGTGGCCTCTTTCTAAAAGTTCTGGAGCAGTAGGACTTGGAGCAGTGAAGAAATTGATGTGGCCAGAGCAGAAACAACTTGTGCTTATTCCTACGCTGTATTTCACTTGCACCAACATATAGCAAGGGCATGAGGGTGACAGGTCAGCTGACAGCCATACTGGCATACAGACCTTTAAGCATTTTCACAGCCACAGTCCGGCAAGTGGGTGACTTCTTAATGCCAAACGCTGATGCTTGAACCACTTTCCCAAAAGCCCCTCTTCCCAGTGATTTGCCTGAAATGAAAAGAAGACATTGATTTATTTGATAAGCTGGAAGAGTGAGTTTAAGTCTTTTTTTTTTTCAGGAAGGAAGTGCCTTTTCCTATGTGTTGTGTGAGGCATGTACCATTGAACAGAATCTCTGATTAACTGACCCCAGAGGAGATGTAATAAGGGACACGTTCCTGGGGCCTCTTCTTTGCTTTCCCCCATCTCTGAGGCTCCCACACCCTTCAGTACATCCCCAGAGGGCATTTAGCAAAGGAAAACAGCCAGCTTCCTTTTCAGAGTTCTCCCAGAGTGGAACCTGGGTGGGCTCTCCATTCTTCAATCAGGTCACCAAGGAGACATCTCTGTTGCATTTTCTTATCACTTAAGCTTGTTTCTTCTATCTTCAGAAAAAAGGGGAACATCAAGAATAGTGGTCACTACTCTGGGTTGTAATAAAGTTTTGTAACCTAAGAGATAAGTGCTATCATTTTTCTGACTTCCTTGCCAGACAGAATATTCTCTGGCAAGTGTTATATGATGATATGGTCAGTAACGATCCCCACCGTCCAGGGCCTGAGCCCATCAGCCACTGGTAGTAATTTGTTTCAATCCCAGAGAGGTGGCTGCCAATTGCAGCAACAAAGCAATATTTCTTTCCAAGTACTCATGTGTTATGACAGAATGTCTGGTAGTGTGTTTTTGTCTGTCCCACCTGGACGAGCCAAGCTGACTCACAGGGGTAAGGATACTGTTACAGTCCTCCTCAGCCCTCGCCCAGTGCTTGGTCTAGAGGAGACCCTGTCTAGTTAGTATGGAACAGACAGCAGCATTTGGGGAGTCACCGGATGCCTAGAGAAACTCTCATCCTGTCTTAGGTAATGAGAGGGGTCTGGGAGTCTGTGGAGTGGGGACAGGAGAGTCACGTTCCTTGGGAAGGGAACCCCTTTGAATACTCAGCTCCGATACAGAGAGCCAAATAAAGCTAGGAGAAACCATCCATCTCAGCAAAGGTGTGCTGAAAAAAGAGTGAGCCGAAGAAACTGCTCTGTTTTGGCTCTTCTGGGGGGAAAATATAAACAGCAAAACACCACTGGTCACAAGTAAATTTGGACAGTTAGAATGCTACTTTGACAAAAGACCTTCTTTTCCAGCCAGGTTCTCTTTGTTAGACTGCTGTGATAATGTACCTTCACTTAATTAACCTCCCTTCCTCCCCTTTGCCCTCATACTCAAATTCCTTTCAACAAAGGAGAATATGTACATGTTACTTTAAAGTTTCTTGTACAGTTTGTAATAAAATAAAGCTTCCCTGCTTCCTTCTCACCTGAGAGGCTTGATCATTTTATGTACAACAACTCACTGACAAAAATGTCTTTACTTTGCTTACTATTTTCCTTTGCCCACAACTCCAGGCATCTTTAAGAGTATGGGAATATTTCAGTTACACCAGGGCCAGGGATTTAGTTCTGTGGTTCCAGCACCTGTCCTGCAAGTGGAAAAGCCCAGGTTCGATCCCCCAGTAACCCACATTCAACACTGGGCATGGAGATCAACGCCCAGCAGCAATCAGCGCCACATACCACAGTGCCGGGAGTAGTGGCTCATGCCTGTAATCCCAGCACTCGGGGAGGCAGAGGCAGGAGGATTGCTGTGATGTGAGTTTGAGGCTGAGCTCAGGGCCAGCCTGAACTACAAAGCGAAACCATGTCTAAAAAAAATAAAATAAAATAAAATAAAATTCAGTTCCTAGCATAATTATTAGAGTGTCTGTAGCTGTTTATGCATCTGTTGCACAGGGACATCGCTCGGTGTTAGGAGGGGGACAACATGTTTTTCCTCTGATCAAATGTGCACCTGAAGGGCTGGGGATTTAGTTCAGTGGTTCCGGCGCCTGTCTTGCAAGCGCAAGGACCCGGGTTCAATTCCCGGTAACCACATACCTATACTGGGTGTGGAGATTCACGCCCAGCAGCAACCAGCACTACATACCACAGTGCTGGGCGTGGTGGCTCACGCCTGTAATCCCAGCACTCGGGAGGCAGAGGCAGGAGGATTGCTGTGATGAGTTAGAGGCTGAGTTCAGGGCCAGCCTGAACTCCAAAGCGAGACCCTGTCTCAAAAAAACCTAAAAAAAAAAATAATAATAATGTGCACCTGCAGGGATGACTAGACAGCATTCTTCCTAGAGCATGCAACATGGGCAGAGATACAGTCTGATTCCTTCTTTCTGTAAAATGGCCCAATGAATAGACTAGAATGGAGACTCGTAAGTTAAGCAATCAGTGGCCCTGGAATGTGTACATGAAAATCACATGGCTCAAGAGTCACACAGCTGAAGAGTTCTGGTAGATGGATGGCTTCTCCAGACTGGTAAAAATTAGTGCATTTTGGTTGGCTATTTATTGCCTGCTTCATTTAGGGTAGCAACAGTATTTTCCTTCTCTACTGCCTTCTCCGGACAACATGAAAAGTGTCTGAGCCTGAGAAGTAGGAGGATCCTCTCTCCACATCGCCTAAGACTCTTGCTTCTTCAGGGATGAAATCCTTTCCCTTTCCACAACTTCCACCCCAATGCATTCCCTTCTCAGCCGTCACAACACACTTTGTTTTAACAAGTGTTCAGGGACTGTGCTTCTATCGGGGAGAATACACTGATCCTCATGTGGCTTCTCTCTTGTCTTTTCATTTATACCCTTAGAAGCTGACTGCTGCCTCGTGAAACAGCATGAAGCTATTATGGGCTCTTTAATCCTTCCGCAGACCCTTGCTTCCAGGTTCAGGGAGCCCAGCTGCACTGGAATTGACCTCATCTCCTTCTTGTTTTCCCTTAGAAATCGCCTTTGTGTTGCCTGGAATGCTACTAACTTGCCCAGAAAGGGGTTAGGTCACTGCCATAGTGCTGGAGTACTGGAATCTCCAAGGGTGTCCTGGACTAGCCAGGAACCCTTGCCACTCGGGTGGGAGCTGGGCAGCATAGCACGTCTTTTGGGGAGGGGTGTTCTCACCAGAAGCAAGGCCAGCCCAAGCACCACACACTTGCCAAATTCCAGAGTCCCTGTGTAGTTTCCCATATTAGGTAATTCTGCCTTCACATTATTTAAAAAAAAAAAAAAGATGCAGTATCGGATATTATACTAACTTCTACAGTAAATTTATAGGAATGAAATCTCTCTCAAGGTTACTGAGGAATCAAAAATAAAAGAGGGAGTTCTTTTATTTCTGGATTTCAGGAATGTCAATGGTAGCAATAACCTCTGACCCAAGACTCAACTGTATCCATTTATCAGCCACTATGGATTCTGACGTCCTTCCCCAGGGCTGCTAATAGGAGCCAATGGAATAGATACAGCTGAAATGAACCCTGGGTCTGTGTGTTTGTCTGCATTTTCAACCCAAGTGTAACAGCCTATCGAACCGCCTTTTTTTTCACTTTGTCAGTTGGGACAGGATGTTGGTTCCTTTCACCTGCCCAGTATTACTTCAGATTACTGTCTGACATTTACTTGGCTTATAAAATAAAGAAGTGTTGGACCTCCTAGCTCCCATATTGATCAGAGGAGTATCGTCCAGGTGCTGGAGCTGAACTGTGCACTGAGGGACAAAGTTAACAGATGTGGTTCATTTTCTCTTACTCATCAAAGATTTTTCACCTGGAAACCAGCCAAATTCAGAGCATGTGACAACTCTAGAAAAGAATGATTACAAAGATCTCCAGCAAGGAGAACACCCTGGAGTTGGATTATGCAGACTTTCTGGGTCCCAGGAAAAGTCTGGTAGAAGGAGTCATGAGGTCCCTCAACGTGTTGTGGACGACAGTAATGCGAGGGAAGGGTGGAGGGATGGGAGAGAAAGCATATGTGTTCTGTCCTGGGTAAAGCATGTTTGATTGTGATTAATAGTTCTGGAAAGCAACATGGCCTGGAAATGGCTCGTGATTGCTGGAAAATGATTCCATGTTCCCTGCCAAGGTCACCGAGGGGCTGGACTAGCTGCCATGTAGTTTCGATTTGCCAGAGGAACCCATCCAGTGTGTCACCTGCCCTTAACTTCTCTGAATCTCGTTGATCTTTTTTCCCCTGTTAGCAGCCATTGCTGGCTTTCTCCTCTCTGTCCAGCTAGGTTTCTCTTCAAGCCAAACAGAATCTGCTCCTGGTATCATCCTTTCCCAGTGTACACAGAACCATTTCAAGATCCAAGAGGCAACCAAGAAAAGCCAGTCTGCCCTTCTCCCTTCCAGTCACCCCTTTCAGTGCAGTTTGCGTGTGGGGAGAGGGGTCAAGCCCTTGGACTTGGAACAGCAAGTTCTCTACTGAAAGTGACAAGCTCCAGGAACACTGGACCCTCTATCTGTTTTCCTAGTTCCAACCACTAATGATTCTGGCATACACGGGAGTGAGTGGAAAACTTTCAGAAGCCACAATCCAAGTTTTCTGGGTAGGAGTAATTGAGGCTGCAATTGTTCTGTAGTAGCATGGGCTGGAGATTAACGTGCACTGTGACGTCTGAACTTGGAGGTGCTGGGGTAAGCTGAGGGAAAGCACATGGGTTGCTTGTTTATAGCCCCCGCTCCACCTGGAAAACAATTCTCTGGTCTTTAAAAGTGAAACTTAAATGCTCTCCTAGGGCTTTCTTCACTGTTTGGACATTTCCAACACCCTAGGAAACTCAGAGCATGTAATTTGTGGATTTGTACAAAGGCGCCTTCTGCTCCCACTCTTGAGGAGTACAGCTCTTTGACCAAATGTTTGATTTTGCTGTTCCTCACCACCCTGATTTATGTCCTGGGGGCCGTAAGTTTCACTGCTCAATAGCTCCCTTATGTAAGATCCCTGCACTTGTAAGCCTCCGATGGGAGCTGCTCTCTCCCTTCTCTTCACTCATTTTTTCACTTTTTCATGTCTCCAGACTTGCCTCTGAGGGACGAGACCTTTGTATCCTGGGTTTGGACCAGTGTCTGCTGCCCAGAGATTATGCTGAATAAATGTTGAAGGAACACCCAAGTGCTCCTTCCTCCCCTATTACAACTGTTTCCCTGTGGGCCCATGTCCCTCGCTAGGTGGTAGACAGCTGGTGATAGAATCCCAGGTCAGGTTGCACTTGCATCCACAAAGCATGATGTTTTGTATGCAGTAGGTATCAGATCAGCTCATGAGTCTTTCGAACAGATACATTACCCAATTTGAGTCTCTCCCGGGCAAACTCCCATTTGCTGGCATCATAGGGGAGCCGCTCACACTGCTCATCCAGGGGGACTTCGTCAGGATCCATTATAATCGATAGGTACTCAGTTTTTATTTCTGAGGAAGACTGAGAAAGAGACTTCAAGTCACCAATAAGAAAATGACTTTTAAAAATCCCAGATACTCAATTTATAACAATGTTTTGGCAGCATCTGCTGTTTGGGTCATTTGGTTGGAACTTTGTGGTCAAGTGGAAGGAAAGTGTACCTCCACACCTGCACCTGCACCTGCACACTCACACTCACTCCCTTGACTGTGCAGTTCCCACGAGACACCTTACTCTTCCCACCATTTCTCCAGGACAAGTGCAGCCACTCTATCTTGATAAAATGCATGTAAGATTTCCCAGTGACCTTGTACATTATGCTTGTCCTGAAACAATTATGTGATAGTTTTCTAAAAAATTTCAAAGCATTTTTAGAAGACTATTCCAAATAGTGACAAAAAATAGCTTTCCATGGCCATTCTGTTCAAGCAGGAATATGTATTACTGATGGGCCAGCAATGGGCCAGAAGAAAGGCCAGAAGTAAGAAAGAAAAGTCCACAAGTAACAAAGCAAACCCAGGATCCCTGAAATAGTGAAAGCACCTATTTTTGTTGTTGTTTTTCTGATACTAGGGATTGGACCCAGAACTTTTACACTAAAGTATATCCTCAGCCCTTTTTATTTTTTATTTATTTATTTATTTATTTATTTATTTATTTATTTTTGAGACAGGGTCTCGCTTTGTGGTTTTAGGCTGGCCCTGAGCTCAGCCTCCAACTCACATCACAATCCTCCTGCCTCTGCCTCCCGAGTGCTGGGATTACAGGCGTGAGCCACCACGCCCGGCACTGTGGTATGTGGTACTGGTTGCTGCTGGGTGTGGGTCTCCACGCCCAGTATTGTTATGTGGTTACCGGGGAATCGAACCCGGGCCCTTGCGC
>PVIR01020311.1:0-30777 GCA_004026965.1 Petromus typicus
AAAGAAGCAAAGAAAATTGGTATAGTGGATAGTGATGTTCCTTCTTGGATGTACTTACGTTTATTGTCTTAAGACAATACTTAGTGATACTGCAGGGAAAGAACAAAGAACTTTGAAGAAGAAAGTTGAGATTACATAAAGCTAATTATTTATTACATCAAATACTTAATTTGTGTAAGTGCCCAACAAATGTTTGATATGCTTAAAGACAATTCAGTTATAAGGTCTTGGATACTGGGGCAGAATATAATTTTTCTTTGCTCCACTTTCTGTATGTTTTGAGGACATTGGAACAGTGATGAGAATTTAAGAGTGAAGTTAGGTGAAGTAAGGTGACCAGGAAGGAAGGATAAATACACTGGGTTACTAAACATGTCACATGTTTTGTTTTGTTGTTGAAGTGTTTTGTTGTTGCTGCTGTTTTTCTGATCTGGAGCCACTAATAGGGCATTATTACTTGTAAGTAATTTGTCTAGGACAAGAATTACTGGATTTTTTGGTTTCATGATCTTTCATTCTTAAAAATAACTGACGACTCCAGAAATTCATGTTTATTTGGAATATATCTGGTGATACTAATAGATTAAAATTTAAAACTATAAGTAGCATAAACAAGGCCATTTCATGGCAAAATAATGTTTTATTAAAAAGAATTATATTTTTTAAAATAAAAAAATAGATTGACATATTTCCGTTTGGTCTGGGACCAGTTTTCCCACTTACATGACTTCTAATTTAGTAGAAGAAAGCTAGATTCTCAGATCTGCTTCTGTGCTTGATCTGTTGAGACATTACCTGTGATGTAACCTATAGAAATTCCAATATAGCCTCATAAAAGAAGGAGGAATTAATATTTTAGAATTGTTATGAAATAAATGCTGCACATTTGGTCCCCTGTAAAGGAACTCATGTGAATTACTTGCTACCATTTGGGTAACTACTGATATAAAATAATCAGTTTTTCATCTTTTTAACAACCCAAAGACCCTCAGGAGAAAAACTGTCATTACCCAATATCTTAGGTTAACTTATTAAATTATTGAGTTCCACTGAGAGACAGAGGCAAAGGGAACCTTGTGTACAAAGTGCCTGTGGCTTTGAGAAACGTGAGAGTACGTCACAGTTTGTAAATTGGCTCTATCACTTAATAGTAGCTTAAATTTGACCAGTTGTTTGATCTTTAACATGCAAATTTTATTTATATATTAGATATAATAAGGTGGTGTTTTGGTGTTAAGTTAGGTAAAACTTAGTTTAATGTCTAACACATACTAAGTGGTCCATATTTATAAATCATTATTTTTGTTGTTATTTTAACAAGATATGACATATTTGTAAATAGTTGTAGACTTTCATTTTAGGATCATATTTTTCTATAGCAATAAATGCTTTGTACAAAAGCTTTCCATCTTTGGAACAGTGTTCTCAGGTTAAAAATCTCATTGAAATTTTTGGCTCAGTAAATATTTTAAAGCTTTGAATTTATGTTAGGAAATTAGTTTCTAAGGGGTTATATCATTACCACTGTTGTTAGGAATGTATAAAGTATTTGCTGGATTTATATTGATTTGAGGCTCTGGATAAGCTCATCTTTAGCTATAACTAGAAATATAATTTTTAAAAACTGTGATATAGTTGATAGGTAAAAAATGAAATGTCTACTGAAAACAAAATACCAACATAAACACTTAGGAAAAATAGGTGCATTCTTAGTGTATATAAAAGACTTTACTGCTTCAACCTAATATCTAATACTAGTGAATTTATTCTATTTTCCTGAACCCCTAATAATAAAAGATTTGTTTGGTTTTGGCTAGTGAACCTTTATAAGCTTTCTTAGCATACTTCATCGAACTATTTATTTTCCAGACAAGAGCTTAACCCTGGGTAATATATTCTAATGGCTCTGAATTCTGCTTTACAATCTGGGTAGAAATAAGGTAGAGGAAAGCAGTGTGGAAGAGTAAAAGGTAATAATCCAGGAGCTGAAAGTACAGGGTAGAGATGAAGAGATGACTGATTCTTGCCTTGACTTGTGATAATGAGAATGTGAGAGAGGGGTCAGGCAGTGTTATGGGCTGAATGTGTCCTTTTAAAATTTTAGGCACTAAATTCTAACCCTTAGTGTCCCAGAATATGACTGTACTGTATTTGGACACAGGGGTTTAAAGAGAGAATGAAAGTGAAATTAGGTCATGTAACAGATCTTAATCCAAGATGACTGTCACCATTATGAGAAGAAGGTAAAAGACCTGGAAGAGGTGAGAACTATGATGTGGTGTGATGCTGTAGCACAGTTTAGGGACTTTCTGTTGACCACTTGTACATTTCTTGGTCTGGAGGTTGTTTTTTTCCCCTGAATTTCAATATTATTTGGGTGCCAAGCCTAAGATAGTTTTGAATGGGCAGGGAGGCAATTTCTATTGAGGAATTGAGGCTTGAGATATCATTCTCAAGACGTTAAGGGGGTTAATCATGCGAGAACAAAATGTTGAAATAAAGAGTTTTGATAATGGTGAACAATTAAGAACAACATATGCTGATAATCAATGACAGGATAATTACATTTGGTATGTTCTCTCTAGATAATGAAACTCTATGGAGTCACTGAAAATTATTCATATAAAGAGATCCACAAATTATGACCCAGAACCTTACACATGCTAAATTGAATGTAGATGCTCTTTCCTGGACCATGATGTGGAGGCCACAGCAACAAAACAGAACGCGCTCAGGTGACGGACCCTGTGGAGAGCCTTGCCAGTCTTAAACTGTCTGCCCAGACTTCTATTCAAGAGACAAAAATGAGCTTCTCATTTTCTCAGTTCACAACACTGAGTTGTGTCAATGTGATTTTGTATTTTTGTAACTTTATATGCTGTGGTTTAGACCTAGAATGTACCACAAAAATCTCATAAGAGAAGGAGTTTTTGTAAGGAGATTGAGTCCTGGGTGTTACACTTATCTGTTGGTGTGATCCACTGATAAACTGACAACTAAATGGCGAGGTGTGGTTGGAAGAGTTGTATTGCTGGGAAATGTGCCTTTGAACGGTTTATCTCCCTGGCTGGGTCTTCCCTTCTTTCTCTGATTCCTCACTGTCATGAGGTGAGCCGCTTTTTCCTCCTAAGTCTTTCCACTTCTGCTTGGAGCAAGCCAACTATGGACTAAATCCTCCAAATCATGAGTGAAATTAAACCTAGCCTCCTTTACGTTGTGAGTATCATACCCTAGCAATAGGAAAGCTGGCTAAGGTAGATGTTTTTATATGCATGCGTGGGTGTGTGTACACAAATGAATACCTGTAAGAAATACCTGTATGGTTGTTCACAAAATGTCAGCAGTGGCTTCCAGAATTTGTAGCGATTTACCTTACCTTGAAACATCTCCATTACATGAGTTACATCTTATAAAAGCAATAGATCAAAAGGAAAATATCATTACTTCCTCTACTTCTGCCCTCTAGTTTCAGTTCAGTGATCGAATTCTCGCTGCTCTCAGTTCATTCACGGGCCGTGCCTCTGAGAGACTACTCACCCTGTTTTTCTCACTTGCCTTTTATCAGAACTCGAGCTGAAATCTGCAAAAATGTTCTGTGGCAAGGAAGGAGAGAGATTAGCTACCAAACGAAATATAGCCACCAACAAAACAAATCAAATCAAAACAACAACAGCAACAAACATCAAACCAGTTATTGTTGATGGGAAGAAGATGAATGGAAATATATTTATATTTCCTCCTTTTATTAAAAAGTATTTATTGATGTATTTATATTCCAAACACTATTTTAGGTAGAAAGATAACAGCAGTAAATAGAAGTGTTTATTACCTACAAGCAAGTGAAACCTATAAGTTAGTGGCAGATTTAGCATTCCATAAGAATTAATTAATATTTTAATTAACAGAATTGTACAAATGTATGGGGTACAATGTGATTTTGCTCATATGTACACACTGTGTAAGGATCAAATCAATATATTAACATATATGTCATCTCACACATTTATTGAATTGTATGAAAGTATTCAATTTCTCCCTTATAGTTATTTTGATATACACAATACATTTGGATTGACAGTAGTTACCCTGTTGTGAAAAAGAACTCTAGGACTTAGTCTTCCTAGTTGTACTTCCAAAAAAAAAAAAAAAAGAAAGAAAGAAAGCAGAAGAAAAGCCCACTTGGACACAGAGACACAAGGCCCACGTGAAAGCCACCTGCAGGTGCACAGTATTTTTTTCTTAATTCTAATTTTTATTAAAATACAGGATATACTATATTTTTAAAATGAAAACTACCTCTCAGTGTTATGAGATCAATTTGACAATTCTAAGTGGTACATATGATACTGGGTATTATTCCTTCAAGCTGATTAGACTTGACCATTTATAAGAACTTCATATTTATTTTGTCCTTAATTACCTATATATATTTTAGGGAACTTAACTCCAAAGTTATCAGGTTTTTTTGGTAGCTTGTGGAGAGAGAATCAGCAAAAGTCATTCAGAATTTAAGTTAATTACAGTCCCTACCATAATTATAAGTATATAATGCATTTTATTAACTCATTCAAAGAGTCTTAACAATATGGAAAAGTAAACTTGCTTTTGGAACAATATTCTAATACTCTAATTTGAATACTAAACTGATTTACCTAATCTGGCCTCTAGTCGCTAAAATCTCTGTTGCTCAGTCATATGGAGACTCTTGTTAGCTGCTTTGCTAATGATTTATTTCCCTTGCAATTGCTGCTCAATAGGAAGTTAAGTGAAAAAGTATCTGAACAAATTTGTAGTATAAAATTTTCTTAATTTCAACTATCCATCAGATTTCTTAGCTCAGTGTAGTCCACGGCAATTAAGTCATCTCCTCTTTGTAGATGCTTTGTTGAACACAGCAAGGAAGGAAATACCAATAAATATTGTTAATAGTTTTTAGTTTTGGGGCAGAATGAATTTGATTGTCTGACATACGCTTCTTTGAAATGCAGTAGTCTGGCTTCCCCACAACTTAATCAAAATATATTAAAGTAGTTGATACTGGTGATTAAATCTCATGAAGAATTCCTTGAATGAGAGAATAAATAAATGGACTTTTTAATGAGTGAGAAGAGAAAGTGAGGGAAAGAGAGAGCTACTCTAATATTGCTTTCTAACACACACAGTAAAAGCACACTTAAAACGGTTCTTATGTTAGCAGTAATTGTTCTAAGAAAAAGTATATTATATTAGGACCCTTATCATTTAAATGACAATGTCCATCAACAGGAGCCTGGATAAAGAAGATGTGGTTCTTTTAGACAATGGAGTACTATTCTGCCATTAAAAATGGTAAGATTGAGTCATTCATACGCAAATGGATGCACCTTCTGGATATCCTCTTAAGTGAAATAAATAGGTCAGAGATGTGTAAATACCACATCTTTTCTCTGGTATGAGTAAATGAAGATATAAATGAGTTCTACTATATATAGTTGATATTATGAAATATAAAATATTTAAAAGGAAAGAGGATATAGGGGTAAATAACAAGGGGAAAAATGTGATAGTAAAAAAAAAGGAAACAAAGATTATGTATACAGGAGGTTGGGGATTGCAGAGCAGGGGGGAAGGGGAAAAATGAGAAGTCGTGTCATATTCTGGTACAAACTGTCACCGCTGAATTCCGTGATGATGTGTATTCATAATGTACCAATAAAGACTTGATTAAAAAAAACCTGGGCACAAATAAATTAACTTTACATTGAAATAATTTACTGTTGTCAGATGAATTGATGCACAAACATTTTCTGTTGTTTAGCAATCTGAAAGGATAGTTCTTGATACAGGTATAGCAGATATAAAAATTCAGGTGCGCAGTATTAAACCAACCTGTGGACACCTTGTTATGAACTTCTGGCCTCTGGAGTTCCAAGGAAATAAATGTGTTACATTTAAGCAGCTGAATGTGCTACCAAGTGAAAAGTCTTAGCCACATGGTCTTAGTGGGGTCTGGGGAAAAAAGACAGTCCAGAAATTTCTTGAGGCCACGGATAGCATCATTTTTCTACCTTTGTAAACCCAGGCCCATTGTAATTCCTGGTGCATGGTCAGAGTTCTTTTAAATGAACTGACTCAGATATGTGGCAATTAGGAGGATGATAAGACTCAACATATAACAAGCAAGGCCCTTTTTTTTTTGTACATGGAGTTGTTAACATAAAATATATACATCTATTCTGCTCACAAGAATTCTCATAAGAATCATTTTGCTCATAATAATACTCATTCTCCCAAATACTGAGAATTTTTACTTGGTCATTTATTTTGCAAGTGACATTCAATTTATTTCCTTAAAATGTTAAATAAGCAACCAGATCTTCTTCCAGGATAACTTTTGCCCCTGGTAGCTCTTCTTTTTCTTATTAAAATCTTAGTTGCAGCCTGAATTGGAATAAATTTAAACTTCCTTAATTGAGTTAGGTTTTATTAAAGTTATGGAACTATGGATAATTAAGTAATGAACAATAAACTACATGAAAATCTAGTAGAAAAAAAATCAATGCATGCAAACTTGATTGTTGTTTTTCCTAGAGATACTAAATTGGAAACTGTGAAGACTGTATTGCATACACTAAATTCAGAGGTTCTCTTTTAGCCAGTCCACATTAACAGAGGATCATAAACAAAATTAATGATGATAGCTTCAATATCAGAGTTTTCTCTGGCTTTTTTAAAAATCATTTTCACATTGACACCAGATTCTCAAGACATTTTTAAAAGGGAGCTATTTCTTGACATTATAAGCCTTTCTTTCCTTTGTCCAATCAAGCTAAGTAGAAAAATATGATGAGTTGGAATTGAGTGAGGAGATTAAGTGGCAGATACTTCTCTTTGAAAAACAGCTGTTTTAAAAGCTTTAAAAATGAAGCACTTGACAATATTTTTTAACCATTGATTTATTAGTTAAGTAGTCAGAACATTCTTAAATCTTTTTGAATTATTTTGAAATGTATACCAAAATATAGATTCATTTATTTATCTTTAGTTCTATGGAAATACCTGAAAAAATATGTAGAAGACATTATTTTTATAAAAGCACATAAATCTTTTAAATAACTAGATATTTTCCCCTCTTAATTTCTACTACATGAGTCAAATGTCATAGGATGTGATTTGTGTAAAGTCAACAGAGTATATAAATAAAAAACTAGAGATATGACCCAAGAAACATTATATTAGGAACAGAAACCGCACAATTACAAATTCACAGAAGACTCATGATGTGTCTGTGTATCTAACTTAGACGCACTTTCTTTCCTAGATATAGTTTTGGCTCTCTTCTTCTCTGTCTTTTCGTGTGTGTCCCTCCCGATCTCCTCTGATTTCCTTCTCAGCGTAGCCCACAGGCTTGCCGTGTTGTGCTATTTCAGGAGTGCAGCCGCCATTAGTGTGACCAAAGCCCCTTGCATTGATACTAAGCTTAAAAATATTCACACAGTGGTGCCATGAGTTCAATATCTTGGTATTTCTTATTTGTTTTATGCAATAGCTCCACCACCGGTCTCTGTGTATTCTCATTATTATTTTTTTTCTACTTTACTCTCCAGGAAAGGAAACAAAAATTTAAGTAGGATATTGGCACTTGCTTTAAGTGACATGCTTTCCAATCATGACATGGCCCTTGGGAACAGACTCACCTTACAACTTCAAGCTTTCCTACTGATGATATCACCTGCTGATCATGTTTGTCTGGTTTTTTTGATGCATTTAAAATTTTTCTGAAGAGATTATTTCCATACCTAAATATTTTAGTATTTTTCAGATACTAAACACTTCTATGGGGATTTAATCTTCACTGGTTACTCGCTTGGATAGTAAAGAATTTTTGTGGCTCTTTCCCATCTATAAAAATGGAGGTTGTGGTATTATATTGGAGGCTTTTAAACTCAGGCAAGCATGAAGAAAGTGTTATTAAAGATATATATTCAATGTCTTCACTCCAATCTTGAGATCTTGGGGACTTTGCTCTGAGACTGGATTTCTATAATTCTTCCTAGTCAATTGTGGTTTAGAATCCACTGGAAGAGAAATTCTGATGCTTCAATGCGTAGCAACAGCTCCTGGTGATATTTTGTATTTTTTCGTTTACAGTTATGTTTAGTAATATTTTACCTCTCTTCTTCTGCATGCCCTATCACAATTCTGCATTTTGATTGCTATTTATTCTATTTGGTAATTAATCTGAATTAAGAATGTAGTATAACTGTATTCATGCATGCATTGTTTCCAAGGCTATCTTTGTATTTGTCTGCTTCTTCCTTTTTTTTGTGTGTGATACTGGGGATTAATCTCAGGACCTTGTACTTGGCAGGCAGGAGTGCTACGTCCCTGAGCTACCTCCCTGGACCTCATAGCTCTATTATTGTTTTGAGTTATTATTTATTAATTTCTGGGCTTATACTGTTAGATATATCTACTTTGAGATAAATTTATGGTTCTTCATCGATGGTGTACAGCCTTTCTTTTAATAAGAATCAAGTGCATTTTCTTTACATATATAGACATTATTTAATTATAAAAGGCAATAAAGCTATGTAGAATGAGTGACTGTAATGACAGGAGACAGAAAGATAAAAAATACATTTGAAGTCAGAATGAACTGTCTGAATTCTGCATGTCTAAAGCAGACTGTGGAGCAGAAGTAAAGGAGGCACTGCCCCTGAAATGTAGTAAGGGTCATCGAATAAGTCAGCAATTATTTAGGGGGCACTGACTCTGTATTAGACCATCCTGAGGATGCCAGGATGAATGAAAAAGACAAGATCTTTGCTCTTGTGTATTCATTCAGGTGGACATACAGAGATAATAACCAAGTAAGAATTCATTAAATAAGTGTTACTATGAAGATAGATTATAAGTATTACAACGAGAAATTGAATGGGATGATGTGACAGAAAGTGATTGGGGTTACTTTGTATTAGGAGGTTAAGAAAAGCTTCTACGAAACATATAAAATAGAGTTGAAAACCAGACAGAGGTAAGTATGCACAGATCTGGGGGAGGAACTTTTCATGAGAAGAGGATATTGGAGGAAAAGCCCTAAGTTTGAAGGTGAGCTTGGAAATAAAGTCAGCATGGCAGGACATAAATAGATAGTAGAAGATTGTGTTGGGAAGTGAGTAAGCTAAATCTTGCTGGATTTTGCAGTAACTACATACAAGTCAAAATAAGTATGTAGGTAAATGTTTACTTTTTTTTTTTTTTTGAGACAGGTTCTCGAGTGTATTTCAGGCTGGCCCTGAGCTCACTATGTAGCCCAGGTGAGCCTTGAATTCCCAGAAATCCTCCTTCCTCTGCCTCCCAAGTGCTGGAATTACAGGCATGAGCCACCATACAGGGCACTGAGGTACTGATTGCTGGTGGGCATGATTCTCCGCACCCAGCGTTCTGGTACATGGTTATTTGGGATAGAACCCAGGTCCTTGCACTTGCAAGGTAGGCACTGGAACCACTGAGCTAAATCCCCAGCCCCATAGTTATATTATTTTTAAGGTACACTTTTTTCTCTATTGTGTGAAGAATAGACTAGCTAAAGTCTAGAAGCCAAGATATAAATCTGTTGCATTGGCCAAGAAACATACGGTTGTGACTTGGGTTAAAATGATACAGGAGACAGGAGAGGAGCAGGGCTTTGAAATATGATTTCAAAGCAGAGAGCTCAAAAACTGGCTGCTGATTCATAACAGTGCTGAGGGAATGAGAAACAAAAACAGTGTATATCTTGAGCAACTGGGGATAGGTGGTTCTACTTACTCAGATGTAGGTTGATGTAGGTGCGTCTTATCACCTCCCCTCCCAGGGGAGGGGCAGCTGCCTACCATCTCCCCCCACCCCCCGTCTTTCTAACACTCTGGGGCATTTTTTGTTGTTGTTGTTTTTTAATTGAAATCTTTATTGGTACATTACATATACAAGGAACCCCACAGTCATCCTTGTGCAATCAGAAGAATTATAGCTGAAGGAACTAAGCTCTAATCTTTTGGGTTATTGAGATATTTACATAGATTCTGTAAATTCAACTTCCTAATTGTGAGGTAAATATTAAGTAGGTCTATGAATTTGATAGCAGAGTGCCTATACATAATAGGAAAATAAATTTCATGTGTGCGAATTCAGACTTGTCTTGTTTATTAGCTCTCCACTCATTGTAGAACACAAGCTTTATAATTTATGTATGACTACTTGAGGTTGTCACTTCAACTTTTGGTAGATACTAGCAGAAATAATGGGGAAATGTGAAGAACTTTTTCTTTTTACGTCTTTTTAAACATAGCCTTATCTTTATCTCTGCCATTTGAATTTACTGTTAAATATCAGATATATTTTTGCTTTACTAATGTGCAAGAATATAACCATATTGGCTGTAATACATGAGTCTTATGATTTTGCAAGCCTATGCGTTATTTATTGTCTATTACCGAGAGGTAGAATAGCATTGGATCAACTCAGTGAAAATGAGACAAGCAAACTGATGAAAACTCAGGTGTGACTCATTTTTAGGGTTTATACATATAAGTTTAGGTAAGTATAGTTTAATAATATCTGAATTTAAAGCATCAGATTATGTATTATACTCTACATATGTATTATACCATGCATTTATAAACTATATATTAAACTAAAAGGTATATGACTATAATTATTGAACTATGCATTAGATTAAATATATATATATACATTAAACTATATGTATTAAATGTATATATAAACTATATATGTTAAAGACAATGTTTACTTTCATATAATTTAATCATACCTGAAAATAAAATAATAAATATGAATTATATTTCTAGATGTTGTTTGGAATATAACTTTTCCATTTTTATTAAGTAACATTGAACATTCATATTGTTTAACTCTGTCATTCATCTCTGTAACACATTTGAAATCATTGTATAATTTAAGTTTCAAAACATAACGTTTTGGTATACATGAAATAAGTGTAATGTCTATTTTAGTTAGATAAATTAAAATACCCTTTATGTGAACTACACATTTTATTCAGGTTATGCACCTTAAGTCTACTCTTTGGCAAAAGTTCCAGACACACTGTATTAATAACTGGAGTCCTGATGTTGTACATTAAGTTTCCAGATTTGTGTATCCCACATATTTGCTATTTTATGCCTTCTGAGTTATGTCTCCTCATTTCTCCTACCCTTTATATCTATTTTATTCTCTATTTCTGTTAGCTGACTTTTTAAAAAGTTTCCTTTAGTTTTAGCTTTCTTTCTGTATCTGGCCTACTGTACTTAGTTTAGTCCCCCAAACTTATCAGTGTTATAGTATTCTACTGCCTACATCCTACATCTTTATCCTTTCAGCTGTAGTTAGACATTTTGATTGTTCTCACATTTTGGCTCTGTAAACAGTATAGCGCTGGTTGTGGGAAAGCAGTTGTCTTCATTAAATGAGATCTCATTTTCTTTCAATATCAACACAGAAGAGGGATTACTGAGTAAAATGTCATTTCTAGTTTACTTTCTTTTTTTAAAAATTCAAATCTTTATTGGTACGTTATGAATCCACGTCATCATCACATTCACCATTGAGAGTTTGTACTAGAATATGACACTACTTGATTCTTATTTTTCCCCTTTCCCCACCCACCCTACAACTTCTCACCCCCTATATACATAAGTTTGGTTTCTTTTTTTGGTGTGTGTTATTTTAAACTATTAAATTTATTTAACTAGTACATATTAGTAGTACAGAATCTTTACATTCCACATATGGAGTAGGTAATGTCCACAATACATCTTATTTTACAGCCTTGGTTTCATTTCTCGATCTCCTTTTCATTTGAGAAGGATCTGTTTCCCTACTCTCTATGCTTTTTATAAAAACTGAAATCTTTATTGGTGCATTACATATACACATCATGATTGCATTCAACAATGAGAATTTGTACCAGTATACGACACAACTTAATTCTCATTTTTTCCCATGGCCCTACCCACCCTACCACCCCTACCCTTTATATACATAAACTTTATTGTCTTTATTTTTTGTTATAATCTCATTATTTTACTTTCTTCAAGAAGCTTGATACTGTTTTCCATCATAATGCTTTATACATGGTTACTCCAACCTCCATGCTCCCCCGTTGTATGCTAGAGTTCTCTTCCTGCATAACTTCACCCATATTTATCTTTTGTTTTTCTAATAGTAACTATCCTATCAATTTAAGGTGATATCTTATTGTGGATTTGATTTGTATTCTCTTTATGAGTAGTGCTATCAGATATCTTTTAAAATTTTATATCTTTATTGGTACATTATGAATACACATCATAATTGCATTCAACATTGGGAGTTTGTACCAGAGTATGGCATGACTTGATTCTCATTTTTAAGACATACTTGGTCATTTGTATGTCTTCTTTGTAGAAGGGTCTATTTAAGTCCTTTGTTCATTTTAAAATCCAGTTATTTACTTTTCTGCTATTGAGCTGTATGAATTATTTATAAATTTTTAATATAGGCCACTTATGAGAGATAAGGTTCACAATTGTTTTTCTCAATCTATGGCCTGATTTTGTTTTCCTTTGCTCTGTAGAGACACTTACCCACTTTTTTTTCTGTAGGCTGAACTTTCATTGATATAAAAAAAAAATCATCATCGTCAGAAACTTTCCCCTCATATTTATTTCTGAGAAATTTATGGTTTCAAGTTATATTCACCTCTTTTATTGACTTCAAATCATTTTCTATGTATGATATCAAATAAGGGTACAATTTTATTATTTGGCATTTGGAAGTGCTGTTTCCCAACACCGTCTTTTGAACATGACCTTTACTTTGTTGGGTCTTGCTGCACTTGTCAGAAATTAGCTCCTTGTATGTGTTTGAATTGTGTATAACTTTTAGAATCTATTTTTCCTTAAAACTAAACAGCAAGAAATTTCCTGTCTTTGAAATATACTTCAAGAACCCAATTTTCAGTGTTTATAATGCTTTTTTTTTTCAGGACACTAGGATAAGATGGTAAGTGTTTAATAAGTTTTTTAATCACCAATAAAGCCTAATATCATTACTAGATGATAGTTTTAAATTATTTAATAAAGAAGGGGCTAAAATTTTTATAAATAGGGTTGCAAATTCACTTGATTTTAGATTTACTTTGCTGGTGAAGAGAAATGATCAGCTATATTCTAATTAGTGTATTTTATATTTTTGAGTGTATAGTTTACTATAAAAAACTGAATCATAACTGAGGGATCATTTATTCATGAATGGTGGATAAGTTAAATTAGTCTTAGAATAATAAGTAAATATAAAATTTAAAAGAATCTGTATAATTTACCTTTAGCTCTTTTCTATATTTAAACATACTTTAGAGGAAAAAAATCATAGTATGTAATACTTTCAATGCTAGAATTAAAATGTATTAAGAGTTTCCTGAACCTTCTTATCTGTCATTCTAAATCCTCTTGAAGTTAGGTATAAAGAATAGCAGATATATATTCAGTCAGAATATGGAAGATTTTTACTGGCTTTTGGATTAGAAGATTTTCAACTATCAGTGTGTAAGCTTGAACTTCCCGACAGTTAGTCCTGACAAGGCCAAAATAACATTTTAATAGTTGTGATTGTAGAGAAAGTGGTTTTTCATTAGATGGGCTAAAGTGTCAATTAAAAGGGTTTGGAGATAAAGAAATAGAAACTAGATTAAGTTTATACTTTTTTGTGGATGATAAGAAAATCCATTTTTGAGTTACATTTCACTGAGGATATATCTTCAGAGGCAAAGCTGGAGTACCTTACACACTTAAAAGACGGCCTCTGGTCTCCAGAAAAACCGATGGATTAACTAACAATCACACCAGAAGCATTTTTTGTGTATAGAACAAACGTTTCTAAATAAAACAAAATGCAAGGCCAAGTAGCAGTAGTAATTTATACCAAGTTTACACGCAAATATCTACTTGTCTCTTTGGTCTTCTTGCCTAGTTCCTTACTGGTAATGGCTGAGCATCTGAGGCCTTTCCATAGTGCTTCTAATCCCATAAGGAGGTCTGAGAACAGTATCTGATGTATAGCCCCAAAAGTAAGCAATGTGCATGCTTTGATGTGACTGTTCCCTTTGAGAAGGAGTGTGCGGCAGATTCAGGCTTAAGACTTTATAGACACAGTGAAATTTGAGCAGTGTCTGTAAGATGTGGCAACATCCAGCTGGAAGGTGTTATTCTGATAAGTCTATACAAATAAAATTGTTTCTCTTTGATGATAGTGGCATCTAGTAACAGTGGCTAAATAGATATTCTCAAATTGAAGAATTCTTAGGCTCATTGGATTTAAAGAAAGGGCTGCACACCATGCAGGAAACTCACCTGGAGAGACCCAGGAACTCCTCCATTAAGATGCCAGTGATTGAATTTAAGGCACTAGATTGCACAGAGCTTCTGGTACTGCTGCAGTTCAATCTAGTTCCTCACCTGTGAGTAGCACTGGTTATTTATCTGTTTCTGTACTGGTGGCTAATGATTCTCTGTTTAATAAAAAACCATATAATATTGAAATGTAATCACTTCTGGCTGCTGGCTTCATGTGAGAAAGTCAACATCATTTGAATGGGTGTTCTTCTGACAAATGATACATAACTTGTTTTAATCAGGTGTGATGAGATATGGAGATATGGGCATTTCATCAAAAATACATTTTTATATTCAGAAGCCCCTAGAATTAGGAGATGTGGCACATCATACAGCCTCACCTTGATACCAATTAGCTTTGATCAGGAGCCAAAACAAAATATTGGATAGAGTGGGAGAAAACAGGCTTAGAATTAGCCCCTTGAATAATTTCAGCCCTATGAAGGAGGTGTTCCCATATCCTGGTGCCTGGCTCTGGGCTGATTGTGTCCTAGAATGAGAGAGGCCACTGGGAAGGCTCATGGGAGAAAATGCTCCTGGACTGCTGTTTGCATCTTGAGAGTGTGCTCCTTCATAGCCAAGTTACTTTGGATTTATTATCAGACATGGCTAACCCTAGTAGGGGGAGTCCTCAGATATCAATATACCAAAATACAGAAAATTATAGAAGACATGACTGACTTAATCTTCAGAATGTACTATATAAACAAGGTATAGAATTTATATTGTTTTAATTTCCTGGTAAACCTGAAGATGGCATTTATGTTTCAATTTCATAGTTGAGGTCAATTAAAATTTTATCAGGAAAAGACCTAATTTAGGGTAAAATCTTGCCTATGTCATTGTACTAAGTAGTCACGGGAGAGCACTGGACCAAGTATCCTACACTGCTGAAAGGTGCTGTGCAGGGTGGAGAGAAATAGGATTACATCAGGAACTGCAGACAATTTACTTAAATTTAAGACTTACTTCCTTGGATTTGCAGATATCTGCCCTGCCCTGTGGCATCAATTTCTGGTATTATTGCAGACATCTGCTCCACCCTGTGAGATTTTAATCTACAAGGATTACTGCACTAGGATTATTGGATTTAAGACTTGGATTTACGGATGTCTGCCCTGCCCTATGTAATCTTCAACTATAGGAATTATTGTGGTACCACCCTGTTTTATACCTGCTAGGATTATAGGTGGGAAAGCTCAGTACCAAATAAAGGTTCTGCGAGCTCAGGTTATGGGCTCTTCTGCTCCCCCTTCTGCTGCTGCAGTATTTGGCCTTTGGCTGTCACTGCTCAGAGTGGCAAGTGTTGAGCCTGGGCTCAGCCATTTTCTTAAGTTTCCAATTTGTTGTTTGCTGTTTGTTATTCCTTTTGCTGTGGGACCCACTGGGGATGGTTTCTAAGTTTTTCCCTGGGGGTGTTGTCTAGTACTGTCTAGTAGAATTTGCAGGTGAGGACTGATAGGAAGCAGGGGATTCTGGCCACCTGTACAGGATGCTTTGCTGAGAAGCAGACTACACAAGGAGTGCTGCCTAATAGGCAATGGACATAGTTCATTTGAACAGAAGGCAGCATTTTCCACCCTCCCTTCATCTTGTTACCATCGTGGTGCACAAACATGGAATAACTTTGTGGACCAGGAATAGAAAGAATTCTGGGGTGTCCATTGATTCAAATCTTCATGGGAAAGATGACTGTGAAGAAACAGATATGGGAAAACATATGGTAAAATGAATGAAGTAGTTTTATAGCAGTATACAATAAATACATACTCAGTACAGTATAATTCATCTGGAGTAAGTGTTGTAGGACAGGCAGGTTGTAGTTAATCTGAAGAGAATCTAAGTGTTCTTATAATGCTTAATTGTAGATGCTTTTCTCTCTCTTTTGTGTCTAATTCATGGGTTAGTTTCCACAGAGTTTTGGGTAAATAACATGGCATGCCTTTGTTAATTGCCTTTTATTGTGCTCTAATTTTTCCCCTATTCATTACAAAAGTAGGCTTCAAGCTCTTCAAGATAAGAACTGTGTCTAGAAAACATAGAGCATCAGCAAGCTCTATGGATTGCTAGTAAATATTAGGATATTATTATTTCTTTTTTGAAAACAATCTTGGGTTAATCTTAGTCTAAGGCTCTAATCTGTGATGATGACTATCTTGAGGAAGAGGTGGAATTCTTCAAATTCAGGAGCAAACTAGTGATGCTGCCATGACTGTGTCCACTGCCAAGACTGCCTCTCCAGGCCTCCTGATTGATAGATTATTTCATGCTTGCTTAGGCTTTCTTATGGGCTTCCTGGTTTTTAAAAGAAAAGCTAAATTCATTTAAATGTTTTACAGATTCTAATTGCCCATAATTATATAAAACTTCTTGGATGATAAAACTTTTAACTAAGCTTTTATTCTGTCATTTGTCATTGATACAGATGACAAGCATAGAATATGTATTAAATATCATATATACTAGGAAGATGACATTTTATCTAAGTGCATCATTAAATCTCATTTTGGAAACAATGAAAATCTGTACCTCCAAAGTAAATGAATTACATGTAAGAACTCTTTCTTGAGGTGCCTCCAATTGACATTCCATAACTGTATCTCAAATATATTCTCCCAGAGCTGCCGACAAAGGAGACAAGATGATGCTTGCCATGGCAACCTGAGGGAGACTGTAAGATGTACAGATGTCTAAATGTTTCTCCAAGGCAGTATGTCCTGGGGCCAAAAACAAACTGCTCACCTTTACAAACATTGACAGAAGTATGATCTAATATGAGATAACTGAGGAATGTTTACTTACTAGAAATTAAGAGCGCTCCTAAGGCTGCAGGTGGTACTGATAAAAAGTGATATTTTGTAGCCATTGTTGGGCAATACCTGTTTCTACCCCACTTGGATGCAACTTTCAAATTGCCAAACTTCCCACTCTATCTCTTGTCAAAAGAAAAAGAGGTGATAATTTTTGAAAACTTGCATACATCATGATTGTACTTTATAGTTTCCTAAGCATTATCCTACAGGGCAGAAAATGTTAATAATGAAACTGAAGTGTGGGATGAAAATTTTAACTTCACTCTTTTATATTTGAATGTGTATATAAATGTGTGTGTGAATGTATGCATGTGTAAATCAGAAAAAAGATAAGTAGAGAATTGTATTTTAGAATTAGTTTAGCAGTTGGCACCTAAATTTTTCTGAATGCTGTTGTTTGAATTTTGTACATTCTTTGATACTAGGTGTATGTAGTAAGTTCATGTGGCTTTTAAATATTATATTGTACTAATGATGATTATTATGCTTTTTTACATGGAACTTGAAATGTATTCAAATATGTCAAATATTATTTCCTTCTAAGTCTTCTATTCTTCTGATTTTTCAGTGACTGTTTTAAGTCATAAAAATTCAGATATTGATTTTCTGATGGGCAGGATACATTCCCTAGCACATTTTTGGAATCATTATCAGAATAAATCTTATCTCCATTCTGTACCCAAAGGTGCTGTAAAATGGTATAGAAATTTTTCAAGTGTCCAAGGCACTCACGTACACTATTTTCCATTACTGAGAAGTATTTTGAAAATGACTAAACCGCTTACGGGTTGAGTGTACAAATATAAACTGAAGAAGTGACACCTCTGAAACAATCATTACAATAATATTTATGTCAGCACCAGCTCATGTGCTGGGGACAAATGTAGGCCAAATAAGAAGATAGTACATGGAGGGAATGAAAGTTTTAAGGTCATGGGGCAGAGGAAAGCAAGACAGTTGGTCTTGTAGACCAAGTTCCATTGGAGGTATTTCAGATTAGTCATTTTTCTAATGGATATTGACAGGGAATTGGTGGGGTTCCACACAGTGACAGAGACTGGATAGAATGTGACAGGAAACTGTTGTCGGAAGCTACTGGGCATAGAGAGTCGCTGGGCATTCAGAGCTCCAAGACTCAGAAAGCCTGAGAAGATAGTGAAGTCTTGGGTCTGGGAAGCACAGAACAAAAGATCTAGCAATGACACTGTCCTCATGGGATTTTAGAAATTTACAAGCAGAGTGTCTCGGAGGTGGAAAGGTCTTTCTAAACTTCTGTTTAGTGGTGTGCTGGCTTGGCTAAGTTGTTTCGGTGGCACCTGTTTGGTTCTGGCCTAGGAGCAAATGCACAGAACTGAAATGTAGGTGGGAAAACATATATCAGACCTTACTCTAGGCTCAGAAGTTTCAGTTTTTCTGTGAAAATTTAAAAATCTTCAACTATCATTACCATTAGCATATCAATAAAGGAAGCAAAGAAATTTTTAGTTCATGCAATCACCCTGCAATGTTCTGTGCTAAGTGTGGTTTACTTGGTACAGTGGAAATAACACAGGATAGACAGACAGACAGACAGACAGACAGATTAATGTTGTACAACATGCAGAGACATTTTCACTCAAGAAAAATAGGGCTATGAATTCACCTTGCAGTAAAAGAAATACAATTTTATCACTATTTCAATGACTGTTGGCTTTGAACATTAAGTCAAAGAATTTATTTTTATTTATTGTAAATCCTGAATTATTAAGGGTTACTGAGAACTACTGTTAAAGTACACAAGAGAAAAAGGTTTGCTTAGAAATCAGGGAGAAAATCAAGGTCTGGAGAATGAACAGAAAATGCTACACTGGTGTAGGAGAAGAAAACATTTCCTCTAGTATGTATTTCTGGCTTGAAGATAGGAAAATGATACAGAGGAGAAAGCTGTGAGAAAGAAATAACCTCTGGTAGCTGGTTCTGCGAAGGTTTCCCAAGAAGGACATTCTGATATGTGTGAAAAACAAATTGAGACAACTGTAAATGATTGCTGCAGAATCATTTTGGAATTTCAGGATTCCCATAGAGTTACCAGAAATTATTCCACCTCCAAAGAGTCTGCCCTGACATGGGCTGTGTCCCCCCAACACGTGATCCAACAGTTTCTCGCGCTCGTGTCTGGTGACGTCACTCTTCATAATCCAGGGTCCGGCAGGATGTTTGCCTCACAGGAGAAACAGCTGACTTTGCCTCAAAACTAACTTTATTCTTGCTTGAGCCTCTTATTGTTGCAATGCCTGGCCTGCACCTTTTGCTCACCACAAATCCTCACCATGTTTTAAATGGAAAAATCAGGGTTTAGTTCTATGCTGCCTATTTCTTGAAAGCTTGAACAAAATCATCCTCAAAGGTTGGGTAGATTTAAAAATTCCATCACATAACACATGATACTCATTGACTATTTCAAACTTAGTGGTGAATTTGAGTATTAGCAGTTATGTGTTCATTTGTATATGAATATTTTATAGGAATATGAGGCTTTGAAAAGTCATTTGGCTTCCTTAAATTGTATTAATGATCTTGCCTGGTCATCTCTAAAACCAAGTTCTAAATTAAATTAAATGAATATTTTTGCTTCACCTTTTCTCACCTTCTGTCTCCATCCCAGTTCCTCTCTCTTCCTTTTCTTTCCCTTACTTTGCTTTCTTGTCTCTCCTCCCTTTCCTCTCTCCTCCCATTTTTCCTTATCCTCTCTTCTTATCTTCTTTCCTTCTCTCCTTCCCTCCTCTCTTCCTTTTTTTCTTTCTTTGTTTTCTTTCTTCCCATTTCAACAAGAAATCTATAAGTTTTGTGTGCATCATCTTTTCAGCATAGCTCTGTGTTACCTCAGGTGGTCAATAATGAGTGACCTCATGTTATTGAGTCTCTTGACCTTGACATCTAGCAACTGGCTTTCTTTCTGGAAATATCTAAAGTATCTTAAATATTTAATGGATATTTCTACACGTAAGAGTTACAGAATGCATTTCTAAGAGTGTGGTTTATTCATAGTGGGCCATCTGGGTGTCTACTCTAAATATCTGAAGGAAATTATCAAATGCAGTTTCCCCAAATCTGAAGATGGTTTTATAAGTCAGCCCTATAAACTGACTGTATGTTTGAACATATACCAGTTAAGACCTAATCTTGTCTAAGCAGATTTCAATATTTTCTATCAAACTGTTTCATGTAGTTTATTCATAGATTACTTCATCTTTTTGAAGTCTGAGTATTGATATATATTTCATAAAAATCAGAATTATTAATACATTCTGATTTTTTGTTTTTTGAGACAAGATCTTGGTTTGTAGTTCAGGCTGGCCCTGAGCTCACTATGTACTCCTAGTGAGCCTTGAACTCACAGGAATCCTCCTTCCTTTGCCTCCCGAGTGCTGGGATTTCAGGTATGAGCCACCACACCCGGCACTGTGTTATGTGGTACTGATTGTTGCTAGGTTGGAGTCTCTATGCTTGGCATTGTTGGATGTGGTTACTGGGGATCAAATAGGGACTTTGCAATTGCAAGGCAGGTGCCAGAATCACTGAGCTAAATCCCTAGCCATATACCTTGATATTTTAATATTAATATATATATAATAGTATATATAATATATAATCATAATATATCTAGGAATAACTATTTAAAATCATATCTCAGTTCTCTCATTTATTCATATGTGGACAAGTTAAAAAAATAAGACCCATGATACCATCTACAGTCAACACAGGATATTTGTCTCAGTATGTTCATTTAAATTTAGTACAGGAAAACAGTAAAAGATAAGTTGAAAAATATAGTTTCTATAAAACTTTATTAGCAATGCAAGTGAAGGCTATCACATTTATTTTTATTGTTGTCTGTATCATTATAAATTTAAATATTAAATGTAACTATAACACTAGATTGAAATAGAGCTGAATCTAATAGCATATTATGAATTTGAGGAGATTTGTCCTAAAAAGAATATGATTTTGGTAGTTGTGTTATGGTCTAAGTTAGTAAAAGTCTGCTCTTGATGGCCACACCATGGATTTATTGACTTGTAGGTTGAATTATTGACTTGTATAGCACTGGTGGTCAAATGAAAAGTGTCATCATTTATTTTGCTTCTCATAAACAATGGACCCTGAGTTACAATCTACCTGACAGATGATCAATCTAGGTTAAACTGGAATTTTACTTTTGCCATATGAACAAAGTCTTGAGATATGACCTGTATGCTGGTTGCTTGTGCTTCCAGATGGTCTCAAATTTAATCTTAAAGAGTTCTGGAAGGAATATGACAAGATCCTTTCCTGTGTGGGGTTTACCAAGAAATTCTAGGCCTGTGTCTCTTGAAGGGGCTGATGTATACAGGAGAGAGCCTGAGCCTCTATGTGGAGGAGACTGAACCTTTAGTTTACCAACTTGAGTTACAGTTGCCTTCAGGAATTAATTGAGTTCATAAATCAAATGTCCAGTGTAAACCATGTACAATTTACATTTATAGGTTTCATGTAGAATATATACTTTTCTTATTAGAAAAATTTTCATCAATTTCCTATTAAATGAGTAAGCAAAGACATAAAAGCTACTTGTTACTTGCCAGTGAGAAATGTAGAATTTCACTTCTTCAATACATAATTGTCCAAATTCCTGTAGGCTGTTTAGCTGCAAATAAAAGTCCCTAATCCAGAAGGTGTTTCTATCCTTGAAATAATAGGAAGTAGAATAAATAATTAAACTGAATAACATAAAACAGGATGTTATCCATACATTAGCTGAAGTTACAGTTGGCTCACGTATTTAAATGGGACAGTGGCTTGATACAAACCAGGAAACCACATCCTCCCTTCTAGTCCATTGGCAGTTTTTGTGTTTATTCTTACACCTTTTTTACTTGCGCAATCTAACATGCTTATCTTTCCCACGGGAGTTTCTCTGATATACATCGTGTATTAATATGCACATTTAAATGAGGGATCAGGTTCCAGGTTCTAATAAAAACCACTTAGAAAAATATTCTTTCCAATTCCAAGTCCTTAAAGCAGCCACAACAAATTAAATTATTTTTCAAGGAAGGCAAGTTATGCTTTATGACTTCTTTTTAAATGTTCAAAATTTACTTTATTAGTTATTTTATAGTACGTCCTTAATGAATACATTCATATCAGACCAAGGGGAATGAAATCCGCCACTGCAAAGGCTCTCTAATGAGCCATAAAAAACTGAAATAACTACATATGCATTCCACAAATGGACCATTAATTGGGGAAAGAACCAAAGTGTGAAGACATAATCCTATAGAGTCGAACTTAAAATGGTGATGGATTTTAAGGCTTTAGAACTTTTGGTTCACTTGTGTGGAAGAAAAGGTGGATGTGAACTAAATTCCTTCTTCCCTCTATCAGAGATAAACCATTTCTCTTCAGCTACTGTGCTAACCCAACATACAGAGAGAAGTAACTTCTGAGAATTTTGTCAGTTTAACAAGGACACTCCTCTTGACCTACAACTTTTCCAATATGGTTATTTGAGCAGTCTGCACCAGTCACAGTGGTGGCTCTTTTTTGGGTGGCTGGTGCTGTATGGACTTGGTAAAGATGTCCTGGTCATGGGAAAAATGAGGTGAATTCAACATTGTTGTGCTGATAAAACAAACTTTGTAAGAATGATGGCCTTGTGTGCAAGAAAATATAATTTATTTTCACACTTCTGAGAGTAAGAATGGTAATTAATAATTGCAGATGGCCACAGGCATAACTCTGATCTGTACTGGATGCTCTGGGTTACATGGATCACAGTTGTTTTGAAGCAGCAGATCATTTCCTACCTCACCTTCAGCCTTGTTCATAGTCATCCATACACTATTTTCCTGGGCCTTTACTAGTGTGAACCCAACCTCTCCTTGTTCTAGATCGACTTTTAGCTTAGGTCAGACTTTCTTTTACTGCAACTCTATGGCTTATTTTACTGCCTACTTCTATGTATATCAGAGTTCGTTGTATTTTACAGCAGTGATTTGTAGATGATTTATAGCAGAGGCCTGTAGTGTGGGAATTGATAAGTAGAATACTGTAGCAGGTAGGTAAGTTTTAATACATCAACCATCTATCAGTTATGGTGGTTCTGTTTTTGTTTTTCTATTTCAATGTGTTTCTTCTCAGTTGGCTTATATCTGAGGACACGACAGTTGGTTAACATACCTTTGAAAATCGCTAAGGAGAATATTCCTTAATGAGTTTGTGAGTGTACTTTGTATGGCCCATAAAACTTCTGAAACTGTATTTGATAATTTGCTTCTTCATACAGATGTGGTTTTCTGAGTAGAGTGCATCTACATTCCTCATTTTTGAAAGAGGTTTGTAACTTGAAACTAGTTAGTCAGCATCAGTCAAAGGTTATGCTTAACATCACCAGCTCACAAAAGGAAATACAAATAAGACATGTTCTGCTTTGAACCTAATGACCTCTGACAAATCATTCCCCAAATTCTAGGGCCTCACTAATAGCATGACGCTGACATTATGCAAACATTCTTCATCCTTGGGATAAAAATGAAAAAAAGTGCCATTCAAATCCACACTCAGTGGAGACATTACTGGCCTCCCGTCAAAGTGTATATTTTACATAGGGGGAATTAAGTGTGCATCTGCTCAGTAATCTTTCTGGAACATACCTGAACAGAAGACTGATGGAATCTGACCAGATTTAAACAGCAAAACTATTTAGTTTTCTCTTTTTTGTGTAATAAACATTTCCAACACTCAGTGGAGAGTGGGTTCTCAAAGGCTCAGCCTCAGGTTAGAGGTGATCATCAAGCCTGTGGTTACATGATGCTTGTATCAAGTGAGCCTCAGAGTCCCATATGTAAACCCAGAATTAGTGTGGGAGGACGCCAGGAAGCCAGGAAGCCAGAAAGCCAGGAAGCCAGGAAGCCGTGGGGCGTGTCTCACAGAGAAGGACTCAGTGGAAAGTCCAGCCCAGGAAAGAGCACAGTGTGTGTCAAGCAGGTTGGTGGCTTAGGGGACAGAAATTCTATCGTTTTAAATTAAAAGTTAAAGAGATACAACCAGACATCGTATCTTGGAAATATTCATCTTAAAAGCCTTCTTTATTAAATTAGGAAGAAAGAAAGTCGTGATTACTTGTAGAAATATGGATGCAAACATCTCTATATGATTCTGGATTTGTAACCAAACATTATGAACGAACTCATTTAAAGTAAAAATACTGAACCTGATGACATAGAATTATCTTTATTCATAGATAATATGATTTTCTATCTAGATAAATAGAAACAGTTTAAATGTATTAAGATTAATAAGGAATTTATACCTAGAAAGTAAGTGTAGAAAAATCAAGAACTGCATTTTTCAGCAATTGTTACTTGCAAAATACCATGGAAAGCAATTTTCATTCATGTTAGTTGTGAATCTTTAAATCATCAAGCAATAAAGTGATATATCTCTTTGTCCATAGAAGAGCCTTAACATATGATGCATTAATTAAGAACTAGTAAAATTTGGAAATGTGAGGACATTAATTTTTCTCAGTGGCACTGCGCCTACCTTGCATGCATAAGATCCTAAATTTTAATCCCTGGTATTGAAAAAAAAGTGTAGAAATCATTTAAAGTATACATAATATAATATACTTGAGACAATGAAATCTTTAATAAAATTAACATATGTTTCAAGATGGACAGTATAAATATTTTAAATGCATCAATTTTAATCTATTAAAGATTTGATTAAATTCCATTATATACCTGCTGTACCAAGAACTTTTTAAAACTTAAAGTCATGAGAAAGTTTAATGGGAGAATAAAAAAAGGAGAAAACTCTATCAACTTCTATTTTAATAAAGGAAAGTAAGGCATAAGTGTACTGCCAGATAGTTAAACAGTACCATGATAACTAAAACCAGATGTTGCTAGCACCAAATCCCAATAACAAGATTAATGACATTGAACAAAATGTCAGCAGCAGGCTTCAGTAATCAGATTTCAGAGAGAGTAGGTAAAAGTCCACACTGCAGAGAGGTGCCAGTTTAGATAGGAATGCTGGAAACGCTAACTACTAATGTTAGTGTTACTAACATTACTTGTCATAATCAATAATAAGGATAATGGTAATCGGTAATTCGCTTACATCAAAACTCAAAATTTTGTATTTCATCCTATTGTGAGCAGAAGTTGTAAAATATTTTTCAGTTGCACAGGTTGCGGGATGAATAACTAGATATATAGTGCTTCAAGGAGAATTAAGCAGATCTAGAGATCTGCTGTTCAACATCATGCCTATAGCTCAGAGAACTCTAAGTAGATCTCATTTTAAATGTTACTTTATCCTTGAGACAGGATAATAGTAAGTCTCTGAATTATTCAAACTAGGCTTGAGTAAAACGTGATAGCCAGGGATGAAAGTAGTTGGGTAAATGAGATTTTCGGTACATTACATGAAGAGTAAAAGTCAGGTAACATATGTGTAGAACAATTTGTTAATACGTACCAACTTTTTATTGTTTTTTTTTTAATTTTGGTACCAAGGATAGAACTCATAACCTTGCACTTATGATGCAAGTGTCAGAACCACTGAGTTAAATCCTTAACCTGTTCAATGTACTTTAAATGCCATCTTCTTTTTTCTTTTAGTTTTTTTTTGAGACAGGGTCTCACTTTGTAGCTCAGGCTAGTCCTGAACTCAGCCTTGAACTCAGAAATCCTCCTGCCTCTGCTTCCCAAGTGCTGGGATTATAGGTGTGAGTCACCACACCTGGCATTGTGGTATGTGGTACTGATTGCTGATGCAAGCCCGGCATTGTTGTATGTGGTACCAGGGTTTGAAACCAGGACCTTGTGCTTCCAAGACAGGTGCTTGAATCATTGAACTAAATCCCTGGCCCAATGACATCATCTTCAGAAATAGTAAATATTTTTCAAAGCAGATAACCACTAAGATTAATTAAGGCATTACTATTTAATGAAAAACCAAAAACAAAATATGAACTACCCATATCTATACAGATAGAATATTACTGAAGGACTTTATCAATAAATAATGAGAATACTTGGAAGCATTAATAACTCATGACAATTTTTTTTGCATTTTCTAAAGTTTCTTAATCATTATATTACTTTATAAGCAGAAGAAAGCTATTCAAAGTTACAAAATATCTCACAGAGATGGCAGTACATTGACACTGATCTTCTGCTTGAAGACTCTTATGTGAGCAGGTATTATCGCTTGTGTGTGTGAGCATACACCCCACATATCAGAGTATAGATCTTCATGGCATCAGCTCCCACCGCATCAACTGAAGAGTTAGTCAGTCTCACAGAGCCGTGAGTTCTATGACATGTTGAATTTTGGATTCTCTTTATGGCATATTCTTCAACAGTTCCACTAGTTGGTGAAGACAGAATTAGTTTTCTGGAGTTGAATTTAGAGCTCTGTGAAGAATTTTCTTCAGGCTCAGAATCATTCTCAAATAATAAGCATATCACTAGGTTAAAAGATAATTACTTTGTTTCATTTCAGTTACTCGCTGATGTATTTGCTTTAAGTAGTTGATATAATTTATTATTTCATATCGGTCAACAAGGAATAATAATCATAATAATATATGGTATGCTGAACATACAATATATTTAATACATAACTGTTGCTTGTTCTTAGCTTCTTGTTTTTTTATTCTTTATTTTCTTCTGTCCGTCTCCATGCCTTTGTTCTCCTTTTCTCTTTCTACCTCTAAATAACTATTATTTAGATAATGTGTGTGTAATAGTTGGGGTTGTTTAGAGCTGACCAAACTACTTCTCTTCAGTGAATTCAGTTACCTAAAGAATGCTCAGAATAGAACAAAAGATAAAATGTCATTAAACCTTGCTGTATTTTTTCAAAATTTTATGAATTTATATTTTTAAGAGATAAATTTAGTAATTCTTACAAGGATTTAGTGATAAAGGAGGCAAGAAACTCAAATGCTTTGACGGAATATTTCACCATGAGCCTATGACTTGCCTCACTGTAAGATTACCCTGTTGCTATGGTGCAAAAATTTCTTGTTATAATGATCAATCTGCAAATCTTGCCTGAGCAAATTCAGTCTCTTCTTCACATATTCTCTACATGTTTTCTTTTTCTGGGAAATCTAGAGCAGAATCGGGATATCTTTAAGTCTCATTTTTAACACCTGCCAATTGATATTTCATTTTCACTGCGTTCTCCAATGTTAGTCCTGACAAAACAGGATGATTAGAAAAGTAGACTTGATTTTGCCTTCTTTTTTTTCTTCTTGCTACCATAAATCTTTTAACCTTCTTTTAATTTCTAAAGTCTCTGAATGAGAATGTGTCAATTAGGGAGTTGAGATGAAAAGGTAAAAAAAAAAAATTTTATTTTGAAGTTGGAAATTTTCCCTTAGAGATTAAAAGAAAAGGGATCAAGGCCATGCTACTAGTCAAAGTTCACACAGTACATAAACTCATGAATTAAATACAGCCTAGTATTGCTTAGACAGGATTCAGATAGAGGAATGTTCTGATTTATTAAACTTGTCTTTCTAAGTAAGATGAAGTCGTTGATCTAATAGACAACTTAAGTCTCTCCTTTCCGAGTCTTAGAAGGAAATAATTCTATTATAGGAGCCTTCAGGGAGAAAGAACTATAAAAACTGGTTCCACTCTGATGGACAGACATTGGGAGAGGAACTATTTAATTTTGCACATAGATTAAGGCTAATTGCTCTCTTGCTCCAGACAAGGCGATGTCTTGAGACTCAACAGGATTCCACTGATTTTTCCCCCAGAATTAAAAGTGTTGGAAATTGAAATGCAGCTTATGAGGAACAGTGATCTTTGCTTAGCAATGCTTTGTGACCTTCCCAGCATGCTCTGGGTTTAGGGTTAGGAAATGGAGCAGAGGGTAGGTGCTGGCATCATTTCTATTATATTTTTTCAATGTTTTTAAAATTTTTTTTCTGTTAAGGAATATTTAAATTTGATTTATGCAAGGAAGGACACAAGGAAGAGGTAACATAGGAAACAGTGCAATTTTAAAACTTTGGATTTTGAAATAGGATTTAATCTTTGGCCTTCTGAGCCATCTTTTTGTCTACCTAAGAATTCACAAATCTATTAGGACATTTTAGATTCTGAAATTCATGAGGGTGTCTGTATTTGTACTTCACCTTTGCAAGATGGGTGTTAATGAACTGTGGTTTAAAATTTGTGTCTCGAGGTTAGCAGCGGACGACTCAGGAAACGGCGACTGCACCACTGAATCTGTGCCAAGGTTGGAGCTTACTGGCCTCCAGGCCCACACCAGAAGAGTGCCCAGGGACTGAGTTTAGCAGCGGGTGGCTTGGGAAATGGCGACTGCACTACTGAATCTGCGTCATCAAATCTGCACTGGGGTTGGAGCTTACTGGCCTCCAGGCCCACGTGGGAAGAGTGCCTAGGGACTGAGTTTAGCAGTGGGCAGTTTGGGAAACAGCGAATGCTCCACTGAATCTGCGTCACCGAATCTGCGCCAGGGTTACAGCTTACTGGTCTCCAGGCCCACGCCAGAAGAGTGCCCAGGGACTGAGGTTAGCAGATCAGAGTCTAACTTTCTCCACAGCAACTGCAGAAGCACATCCAGTCACCTTGTATTGGTGAGTAGGTGGGCCTTTTGGAACATCAGCCCCTACTATTGCAGCTGCACAGGGCCTACAGCCTACTGCCTCCAGGCTGACTGAACAAGTGAGCCCAGAGACTCTGTACTGGTGAGCAGGTGGGCCCATTGGAACCACAGGCAGCACCATTGTGGCAGTTCAGGAGCCAGAGCCTTCCGGCCTCTAAAGCAGATGGGAGAAGGTGTTCTGATTGTATTGATTGAGTGCCTCATATGGTGTACCAGAACTAGGGGATTTTCTTTAGGTCCCAATACAGACTGCAAAGAACAACCCAGGAAACACTGATATTTTAAGGGTCCTAACTGTTAGGAGGAAAGTGACTTGCAACAAACAGCACCAGAAAACAGGGCAGGTCAGAGGTGAGGAAACACTCAAAGTCTCAGATACAAAGATCCTCACCTCAAGGTGACACAGGGGGAAGGGAAATAGAGAAGTTTGAGGCCCATTTTGGAAATGGTAACCAAAGCAGATCTAGTAAAATGGAAATCAGAATTGATCTCTGAGATGAAAGCAGAGATATTGGACACTGTCAACATGATTAATAAAGCTAAAGAGGAAATCATGGAGTTGATAGAATGCAAGATAGCAAAAGCAGTGGAACCTTTTAAACACCTACAAGCAGAAGCCCAGGAAATTAAGAAAGAAAATGAAAGTTTGCGCAATAGAATGAATTTGGCAGAAGACCGAATTTCAGACCTAGAAGACAGGATCTCAACCAATGAACTGGAAAGGCATAATCTATGGAAAAATAGCAAGTGATAATGAAAAGTCAATCCAACAGCTCCTAGATGATTCAAAGAAGAATAACATAAGATTGATTGGAGTCACTGAGGAAGCAGGAGACAATGCTAAAGACATCAAAAAGCTATTCACAAAGATAATGGCAGAAAACTTGACAGAAAAAGGGAAAGAATTGGACATACAAATATATGAAGCATACAGAATGCCACATGGCCGTGATTTGAAAAAATCTACACCTAGGCATATAATCATAAAAGTCCCAGATATCCAAAAAAAAGAAGGAAATACTGAAAGCAGCGAGAAAAAAGAAAACAGTTACATTCCAAGGGAAGCCTGTCAGAATCACAGCGGACTTCTCAGCTCAAACACTCAATGCAAGAAGAGCCTGGAGTGAAGTCTTCCAAGCCCTAAAGGAAAACAACTTCCAACCCAGACTGATGTATCCTGCCAAACTATCCTTCAAAACTGATGGGGAAATAAGATACTTTCATGACAAAGAACACCTGAAAAATTTCACAAATACAAAACCTGTGCTTCAAAACATTTTAAAGAATATCTTGGAGAAAAATAAGGAAAGTTACAAATCCATGAGACCTAACCGAGTCAACCCATGGGACCAAACAAGAAACTGATGGGGAAAGGGAAAAAGTAGAATAACACAGCCAAGAACTGGCAGCACTAAATTTACCTATATCAGTCATAACCGTTAATGTCAATGGACTCAATGTGCCAATTAAGAGATACAGACTGACAGAGTAGATAAAAAAGCAAGATCCTACAATCTGCTGCATACAAGAAACACACCTAATTCAGAAAGAAACCCATGGACTAAAAGTAAAGGGATGGAAAACAATATTCCATGCGACAGGAAACAGCAAGAAAGCAGGAGTGGCGATTTTATTTGCAGACAAAATAGACTTCAAACCAAAGCTGATAAAGAGAGATAAAGATGGACACTATCTTTTAGTTCAGGGAAAAGTCCAAGAGAAAGAAATCATAATCTTAAATATCTATGCTCCAAATTCTAATGCACTCAACTGTATAAAACAAATATTAATGGACTTGAAAAACCAGATAAATTCCAATACAATAATAGTAGGGGACCTCAATACCTCACTGTCACAAAGAGACAGAT
>PVIR01020312.1:0-30814 GCA_004026965.1 Petromus typicus
AATGGGGATTTGTACCAGTATAAGACACAACTTAATTCTCATTTTTTCCCATAGCCCTACCCACCCTACCACCCCCCCATATACATAAAATTTGTTTCCTTACTTTTTGTTACAATCTCAACATTGTCCCCTTTCACCTTATTTTACATTGAGCATTTTCTATTTCACAATATATAACATACAATGCTAGGACTCATTTTATGAGAAAACTTATATTCTTGGTAAATCAGCTAGTAGTATATCTTTCCCTCTAGTGAAATTCAGCAGTACTCATAAACCAATTTCACAACATAGTTCACAAATTTAGTCTTGTTTAATTGTAAATGGTAAACTGTCTAATGAATATCATGTTTTAGACACAGGTTCTGGGATTCAGACAAGAATGAGAAGTGATTTTACTTATACCAGAATTTGTTGAGAAAATTGTTATAGATCTTTGAATACTGTCTGTTCATTTCAGAATGTACACCTTCTGTAAAACACAAAATCACATACAGATATTATAGAAAATGTAATCAGAAGTTTAAAAGCAGGAAATTGTCTTGAATGGCAGACAACTTACTCAGATTTAAGACTTACTGGGATTTACTTACTTGGACTTGAAGATGTCTGCTCTGCCCTGCAGGATCAACTATTGGGAGTACTTCAAACATCTGTCTTACCCTGTGAGATCTCACACTACAAGGATTACTGCACTAAGATTATTGGCCTTGAGACTTTGGGATTTACTGGGATTAAGGATGTCTGCCCTGCCCTATGTAATCTTCAACTACAGAAACTATTGTGGGACTTCCCTGTTTTATGCATGCTAGGATTACGGGTTGAAGGCTTGTTACTAATAAAGGTGCAAGAGTTGAGCCCAGGCTCAGCCTTTTTCCTCAAGGTTCTGACTTTGTTGTTTGTTGGTTTTTAATCCTTTAACTGTGTGACCATTGGGGAATTGGAGTTTGCCACAAGGGTTCTGGCTGAGTCCTCTTCTGAGGACTACCTCAGGAGATGATCAGGACAACAATGCTAGTGCAAAAGAGTGAAGAAAGAATATATTTCAACATGAATTAGTGGAAAGCATTTTCCAGACATGGGAAAGAAAGTGGGCCAAGTCCTGGGTGTGGGTTTCCCTGCTGTCCTCACAAACTACTGCAATAATCCTAGGAGTGCACACGGGGTCACTAGTGTAATTTTTAAAATGCTCCAATGGAAAAAAAAATCTAACTCCAATCAGCATTTTAAGGAACACAATTTTAACATAGTTTCATAAAGATTCAGGAAAATTTTTCTTCTCCCCTTGGATCACCAATAATGGCACTATTGTCTCCAAGTAGATATAAAGAAGGTTAAGACAGTTCTAGGTGAGCATCATCCTGTGTATTGGTACAAAGGATATTAGTACTGACCAGAATCCTCTAACTCAAATTTCTTCCATGAGGAAGCTAGATTTAAAATGTTAGTACATACAGTTTATGAGTTTAAGAGGGCTTTTTATTTCTCCTGAAATCTTAAAATTAGCTTAAAGCTAGAAGAAAAAGCAGGAGGCATTTTTCATAAATACTCACTCAGTTCAGAACTTTCACAATGATATGAAGTATAGTGTTTCTAGCAGCCTGAATAGCGGATAGGATGGTATGTTATTTCATTTAAGAAAAAGTAAGATAAATATGAGAAAAATAATTCCCCAAAATATCAATTTATTCAAACAACATAGAGTAGTGAAAAGATCATGGTAATTTCAGGAAAACAAATGAGGCCTAGAACCCCACATTAAATGTAATAGGCAACTAACAGCATAGAAATCCCTTTGAGCCTTAGTGTTCTCACCTGTAAAACATTTTCCCTCACCTGTTGTGCAAAAACAATCAGGTCATGTTTACAAAATAACACAGGAGATACTTACTAAATGGTAATTATTACCATTTTAATACCTGGAAATACGTATCTCCTGGAAACTCAGATCTTATCTGTGTATAGAGAGGAGCCCAGATTTGTTTCTATAGTTTTGTGTCTTTGTAATTCCTGGGGACTAAACTAAAAGTAGAGGATAGTCTCAACTCATCAGGAAGACCCATCTTAGAAATTCCAATAGTCTATGTATGAGTGAACATACTGACATCATAGCCCATCAACATCATCCATCAGTGGAAACTAATTGGCTGCTTCAGTTTTTTAAAAGCTGGAGAACTGATTGAGAAACTTTGCAAGATTCCATACTTCCAGTGTTGAACACAAGGCTGGCTTTCACATTTTTTTCTTCACAATTATGTCTCTGCTATATTCCATGCTTTGCTTCATCAAAGATGAAGAGGTTAAAGGCCTGGCAGTACAACACAGACTGAAGACCAGCCCCAGGGCAGAAGTCTTACTTGTCAGAGACAATGATTTCACCCTTAGCTTTGGGATCAAACCCAAAACTCAATGTCTTGATGTTAAAAAGATCAATAGTAACTGTGAGGGAGGAAGGGAAATGTTACTCCTGATGATTCTCCTTCCCTGTCTGGTGCTATTGAATTTTCATCATGTATATATTTTCCAGTTGCTGAACTATTTGTACAAAATGCAGAGAAGAGTGAAAGCAATCTCCTCCAGGAGTCTTTTCCAGGGAGGCAGTCTCTGAAACAAGCCGCCTGTGGTTGAGTAAAAGATTATTAAAATAAATTGATCACTCTATCTCTAGAGAGGACATAGTCCTACTGGCACAGACCAGCCCTAGGTTGGCAACCATAGGATGCCTAGTTTCATAATCATAATGCCTGAAGAGATCAGAACAGTCACATATTTTTTCACTTTCTACAATGCTCTGGCAGCTGCCTCACTGTTGTCTCAAAGAAATGCCAAAAATAGCATAAAAAGGTAATTCAAGAATTAATAAATCTCACAGATACAGTAATGCTTCCAGGGGAAACTCAGAGGGTGCTGTCATCAGAGTCTAACAGAAAGACTTTGGTCAACTTCTCAGTTTCACTAGCTAAAATGTCTGACAAAACAGGAAAATGTGAGCATTGGTTTCTTCCCCTGCACTACATTGCCATTATGTTCTGACCAAGTAAATACAAAACAGAAATTGTAAGAAGTAGTTATAATTGACACTAACTGGTTAATAAAGAATGGGAAATAGGAAATAATAATTAAACTAAGAAAGGGATCATTGCCTATGATTTATCTTTTATTGTAATATACATAGAAGTTATATGAAACCAAGATGCTAAATTGTATGTAGTGCATTAGTCTGTATTACATGAAATCAAGCACTATTTTGTCTTAAGCTTTTTTTGAGAGATCTCTCTACCTTATGGGCTGGTAGGAAGAATTTCTCACCTTAGTGTTCAGTGAAATGATGGAAAACTCTAGTGAAATAACGTGCTGTCTCTGAATTGTGAGAATCCTCAAGAGAAGATGAAGCCGCATGACAAAAATACTTATCCAGAGGACTACAAAAGCTTTATCATTTAGATTTTCATCAAATGACCTGATCTCTGAGTAATACTATTGAATATATTTATTTTTTTAGTTTTTTAGTGGCTATAAATTTAGTGCGCATTGGAAGAGTATATTAGAATCAAATGAATTACCAGAAAACATCAGCGATATTTAAAAATTTTTTTTTCAATTTTTTGAAACAGGGTTTCGCTTTATAGTTCAAGGAGGTCCTGAACTCCACCTGGAACTCAGCAGTCCTGCTTCTGCCTCCCAAATGCTGTGATTACAGATGTGAGCTACCACACACAACATTGTGGAATGTGGAGCTAATTGCTGGTGGGCGTGAGTCTTGCTGCCCAGCATTGTTGTATATGGTTTCCAGGGATGGAATCTGTAGTCTTGCACTTAAGGCATGCACCAGGACCACTGCGCTAAATCCTGGCCCCTTAAAAATATTTCTTATACTGGATATGTAATAAGAGTATAACACCCCTAGTCAATCAACAAATAGACAATCAGCATTCTCAAAGCATCTCTTACATGCCTAATATGTAATGCAAAATATAAAATATTATTTTCTATAATAAATATTTAATATTTAGAAAGTAAAGAAATATCAATTATGCCAGAAAAACTCAGCTCAAGTTGTTGTCACATACCTATGATCCCAGCTCTCTGAGTGCCTGAAGCAAGAGGAACACAAGTTCAAGCCCAATATGGACAACTTATTAATTTAGTGAGATGCTGTTTTGAGATTTTAAAAAATGGGCAGCTGAAATGAATAATCACTTATAAAAGGAAGTACAAATGGCCAATAAGTGCATGAAAATATATTCAACTTCTCTGGTCATTAAGGAAATTTAGGTTAAAACAACAATGAGATTTCAACATACTACAAATGGATCATTAAGAAATTCAATAATAACAAGTGCTATTAAGGTTGTAGAGGAAAATGAGCTTTTCTACATTGTTGATGGGAAGGTAAACTAATACAACTAGAACTGGGTATCAAGATTCCACAAAAAACAAGGTAGAAATCGCATTCAATCCAGCTACCTTTCTACTAGGTATTCTTCTACTAGATATTTTCCTAAAGCAGTCAAACACATCACAGTACAGTGATACATGCATACCCATTTATGCATAGCAGCACAGATCATACTAGCTAAATCTTGAAAGTAATCTGTATGTCCATCAAAAGATGAATGGATAAAGGACAGATGGACATTTGCACACAATATAGTAGTAAAATGTCATAAAAAAGGATAAACTTGGCCAGGGAGTTAGCTCAGTGGTTCTGGCACCTGTCTTGCAAGCACAAGGGCCTGGGTTCCATTCCCCAGTAACCACATACAATACTGGTCATGGAAACTCATGCCCAGTGGCAACCAGCACCACACACCACAGTGCCGGGCATGGTGGCTCACGCCTGTAATCCCAGCACTCGGGAGGCGGAGGCAGAGGCAAGAAGATTGCTGTGATGTGAGTTTGAGGCTGAGCTCAGGGCCATCCTGAACTACAAAGCAGGACCCTGTCTCAAAAAAAAAAATAAGGATAAACTTGAGTCATTTGGAGAAAAATGAATGTACCTTGAGACTATATTATTAAATGAAATGACTCACAAACTTAAATATCACATAATTTCACATATGTAATAAACCCAAAATATACATAAAGAGAAAAATAAAAAATAGATATTAAGTAATAAGGAAATGGATTTTTTACAAAAGAAGTAGACCAAGAGACAGAGAGGAGGCAAGAGAAGAGGAGGGAGGAGAATAAAAAGAATTAAAATATGCTACATACATATACCAAGTTCTCACAAAGAGTGTGGTCATTGTGTACTGCAAACATGTAATAATACAAACAATTAAAATTGAAGAAAAAACTGAAAATGAAAAGGGCTGGGAATATAGCTCAGTGTGAAAGCCCTACATTCAAATCCCAGTAACATTTAAGAAAAAAAAAACAAAACAAGAAAAGAAAATAAAGAAGGAAAAATCTGAAGAGGTAAATTTTGATGATTACCATATCATTGTGGTAGAATGAATATTGCAAAACATTTGTTCAATCCACAATGACAAAAGCAGCCAAATGTAGCCAACTCCCTTATGCCAATACAGAGAACTCAGTAGTCAATTAAACACAAAGCCATTGTTATTCTTTTTTCCCACCTCACAGTCAAAATCTCCTGGGGGATATGATGACCTTGCCAGAATCTCTTGGTTTAATGGCTAGAACCTATTCCAAAGAAAAGCCTCATGAAACTTGCTTGAGAGGAAAGACAATTTAGATCCACTAGCTTCTTAACCTGTCTTATCCTAATGTGAATCAAGCAAATTAAAGCACATAGCCTACACTGTCTCTGACACAAGTAACAATGCTCAGATCCCCACTGCTAAACTTGGTGGATTAAATACAGTCACAAAGACCATGAGCCACAAGATGTGGGAGCCTACTCCGCACCTTTGAATTCTATCCTGGTGCATCTGACACCGGAGTGTGCTGCTGCGATAAAAGGAAGAAAATTTACTTAAGGAAATTAATTTTTTAATGATCTAAATGACCTATAAGATCATAAAATATTGCTTTCATAATAAAAGGTTGTGTATGTAAACTCTGGATGAAACAATGTGGAGAACACATGATTGAGGTACTAGAGGAAGATGGTGTTGCTGCAACAAGACCATTGGCTGAAATTTTAGGCTTCCCTACAAAGTGGAGATGGATATATGGAATGTACTTCCTTGTCTGAATATACAATTTTGTCCATTTTCCATTTGTATTTGATGTGTACTGTAAAACACGTCTGAATGGGGCTTGTTAGTTTTTAATTTGGTTCAGAGACCATCTGCTGTCTTCCCACTCTAAAGACATGCTGTTTCACAGCATGACTTTCCAGTGAGTGGGGATGCCAAATCAGAATCACTCACCCCCCAAATCAACCTCACAATTGCCAAAATTGATTGCCGAGGGCAAGGGGAATCCTTCTGATTGAAGAATTTATGGTGTTTGTAAATCCCAGAAAAGCCACAGCTTCTTTAGTTAGCCAAGCTATCAGAAAATACTCTTTTCATTAACGTAAAAGTTATTCACTGAAAATATAAGAGAGTAGCTTTTCTTCTAAAATATAATTTTAAATTTTCCTGCAGCCTTTTGGGGCCAGGGATTTAGCTCAATGGTTCCAGGGCCTCTCTTGCAAGCACAAGGACCCAGGTTCGATCCCCGGTAACCACATACCTATACTGGGTGTGGAGACTCACGCCCAGCAACAACCAGTACTGCATACCACAGTGCCAGGCATGGTGGCTCAAGCCTGTAATCCCAGCACTCGGGAGGCAGAGGCAGGAGGATTGCTGTGATGAGTTTGAGGCTGAGCTCAGAGCCAGCCTGAACTACAAAGTGAGACCCTGTCTCAAAAAAATCTAAAAAAAAAAAAAAATTTCCTGCAGCTTTTCAATTAGCAACTTTGGAATCTGATATTCTTATTACACTGTGATTGTCATGGTTCAAAGTACTTTCCCAGCTTCAGAAATGGTACATTTTAAAAATTCTGACTGACTATGAATATTTCCAGAATTAACAAACAGTAGCTGAGGGCTGGTGACATAGCATACTAGTATGTACATGAGTCAAGTATTCTTTCATATGTTTCTACAATAAACATACGAACTTCACTCCTATATATTGTTGCATTTACAGAGATCACAGTACCTGAAGATATTAGCACATTTGTCATTTGTATTGAGATTATGTTAAACATTATCCATTTATTCACATTTACAATCATGAAAGTATATTAGTGCTAGGAAATTTGTATGAAACTTCATTTTAAAATTTTAATTGATGCATTTTCCTTTGTGATATAACAGGTGGCCTGATTTTTACCTACCTGGACATTTATTTGCTTCTGTTTCTCTACATTTTTCTAAACTTCAGTGTCTGTCTTCTTCACTACATCATATTTCATTTTGTCCTATGTAATACATATTTAATTTCAAAACTTTATTTAAACTTTTTAAATAATTTAACCAAAAAATTATCAAAGTGACTACCATAGTTTTCTTTACATGATATCAACAACCACTTGAAAAGAAAATCATGAATCTTTAGTATTAGACATAATGTTTTTGATACTCAGCTAAAATAATGTACAATTGAGTTCATGTCATCCAAGGTTTTTCTATGAAATTGGTGGCTCTTAGGATACCAAAATCTGAGATGTCAGTGAGGGTCAAGAGTAAAAGATCCCTTAAGATTAAGTGTTTCTCCTCCATTTCTTCATGGTGTCATTCTGTGAGTGTTAGCAATATGAAATTGAGAGTACTGGAAGTGGAAATAAATTGGACAGTCCATCAATCCATCACCTCTGTAACCTTAGTTAAGTTCATTAGATGATATTAAACATATTTTATGATCAAATTCAAACTAACTTGTATTTTCAGGAACACATATACAGGCACAAAAGAGTAGCAATAGACACTAAGTAAATAAATTAATCATGTAATGAGCTATATATTTTCTTTGAGGAAATGCATCTTTGCCTGAAACACAGCTTATCTTAGCTTTCCCCAGACTCCAGTGTTGCAGTTAGCCATTTTGGAAGCTGATATTCTTATTACACTGTGATTGTCATGGTTCAAAGTACCTTCCTAGTTTTCCTTTTGGATTTTCTTCCTGAGCCACTTTATGCCCCAGGAAAGAAAAGAGGCTCATGATATCTTAATTCCATAAGGAAATTCAGCCAACAGACTCTTATCCAACTTCATCAACTATATAATCACAAGGGTGACTCGGAATCCTGGACAATTTGTTATAGTAAAAGTCATTGTCATTACAATAATTGGGCACATCTGATTGTAAAATGTTTTTTAATTCTCTCTGCTCCCCTTCTGACCAGAAGGTATGTGAGACTTGAGACTGAAGATTCTTGGAATGGTACAAGCCAAGCAGGTGGTGGTATATCAATGGGGTCAGAAGAAAGAGACGGCCCTGTGGGGGTGGCTACTTTTATGTGTGAACTCAACTAGGCTGAAATGAACCTAAGTAACCTATATGTCTGAGAAGATGCTGCTGGAGCCGTTATTACCTGAACAGGTGAAAATAGAGTAGTAGATGGATTAAAGATAATGTGCCCTCAGCATCGAGATAGCCCATTGTCCAGTCCACTGAAGGTGCCAGTCAAAGAAAAAGCAGAGAGCACAAGTTCTCTTTCTCGGCGTGCTGAGAGACACATCATTGTCTGCTCTCAGTCAGAACAGTTCCTCACTCTGATTTCCCTGGGTGGACTAGGACTCCTCCACATGGAACTTTACTGTTAGTCATCTTTATTTTAGTTTATATGTATAATGCATCGTGTTTAGATTCCTTGTGGGGAGTTGATCCACTAAAACATCTTAGTTCTACTTCTCATCTTCTTTTCCTCTCCTTCTCTCCTTCCAAACATCTCTAGATCCCTTTTCTTTCTTAATATGTTTATAGCATGTAATATTTATATTCCTTGTATGGAATTTTTACATGATACTGTGTAATTATTGTATTATTGTGTTATCCAATTCTCAGACCTTTGGGCTTGGATTAAAACAACACAAGATTTCTGAGCCCCCATTTGTGTGTGAGGATTGTAGGACTTCTCATCCTTCTTTTTTTTTTTTTAATTGAAATCTTTATTGGTACATTACATATACACATCATAATTGCACTCCACAATGGATATTTGTATCAGTATAAGACACAACGTAATTCTAATTTTTCCCATAGCCCTACCCACCCTACCACCCCCCTATATACATATAATTTGTTTCCTTTCTTTTTTGTTATAATCTCATTATTTTCCCCTTCATCCTATTACACTTTGAGTATTTTCTATTTACCAATATATAACATACAATTATAGGACTCATTTACATTTTTACTTTCTCATACCAGAGAAAAGATGTGATATTTACCTACCTGTGACCTATTTATTTCACTTATGAGGATATCCTCAAGGTATGACCATCTAAGTATAAATGATTCAAACTTATCATTTTTTATGACAGAGTAATACTCCATTCTGTAGAATAACCACAGCTTTTTTGTCCAGGCTCCACTTGATGGAAATTTTGGTTGTTTCCAAGATGTAGCAATGACAAACTGAGCTGCTATAACCATGGGTGCAACATATGTCACTGTGATGTGAGTTTTTTAATTATTTTGTGTATATACCTAACAGGGAAATGGCCAGGTCAAATGGGACCTCCAATCCTAGCTTTTTGAGGATTCTCCAAACTGATCTCCACAAGGGTTGTACGAGTCTACAGTCCCGCCAACAGTGAAGAAGGGTTCCTTCCTCTCTGCATCCTCGCCAACATTTGTTGCTGGCTAATTATGAAATGGCAGACATTCTTTGTGGAGTGAGACAAAATCTCAGTGTTGTTTTCATCTGCATCTCTCAAATGACTAATGATGTTGACCATTTCTTCATATACTTCTTAGCTGCTCTTACTTCTTCCTCTGAAAAATATCTGTTTATTTCAGATGCCCATTTTTGAATTGGGTCTTTAAATTTTGGTGGGTTGATTTTTTTGAGCTCTTTATATATTCTAAATGGTAGCCCTTCGTCTGAGGAACAGCTGATAAAGATTTTTTTTCCACATTGTTGGTTGCCTTTTTGCTCTGTTGGTGGTTTCCTTTGCTGTGCAGAAGCTTTTTTAAAAAATGAGGTCCCATTTGTTTATTTCTTCAGCCAATTCATGTGCTATAGAAGTTTTGTTCATGAAGTCTTTTCCTAAGCCAATGTCTTCAAGAGTTTTACCTAACCTGATTTGCAGAAGGTTTAGAGTGTCTGTTTTAATATTTACGTCTCTTATCCACTTTGATTTTAGCTTGGTGCACAGCTAAAGAGTTAGATCTAGTTTTAGTCTTTGGCAGGTTAAAGCCCAGTTTTTCCAGTACCATTTGTTAAAGAGACTATCTTTCCTCCATTGAGGATTGTTGGCTCCTTTGTCAAAGATGAGGTTACTGAGTGTATCTGGAGAAGTTTCTTGATCTTCTAGTCTACTCCATTGATCTTTGGGTCTGTTACTTTGCCAGTACTGTGAAGTTTTTATCATGGTGGCTTTATAGTATAGTTTCGGTTTGGAGTTGTAATACCCCCCACCATGTCCCTGTTGCTTAGAATTTCTTTTGCTATTCTAGGTATTTTGTGGTTCCAGATGAAAGTTTTCATTTTTTTTTCTCTAGGTATATGAAATATGCTGTTGGGATTTCAATTGGGATTGTGTTGAACCTGTATAGTAGTTTTGGAAGTATAGTCATTTTGACAATATTGGTTCTTCCTATCCAGGAGCAAGGTATGTCTTTCCATTTTTTGATATCATCCTTCTTGATTGTGTGAGTTTATCTTTCAGAATAAATGTCTGCATAGCTGTCTTTCACTACTTCTGTGCCTGAATCTACGTATATTATCCCTGCATCTTTTCCTTAATCTTTCTGTCTTTCTATTTCTATCTCTATCTCCATTTATTTATTTGTATCTGTATCCCATTGGCATGGTTTCCTTGGAGAATCGGGGCTAAATGAGTCTGCTCTGAGGAAGACCTCAAATTCTTATTCTAATACAAAACAGTGCTATATCCTTTCTCTTGTATGAGAAAGTGAAGATGTAAATGAGTTCTAGTATATATAATAAATGTTGTAAAATGTAAAATATTTAAAAGGAAATAGGGTGTAGGGGCAAGTAATGAGGGGAAAATAATTTGATGGCAATGAAAAAAGAAACAGCTAATGTATATTGGGGCAGGGAATTATAGAGTGGATAGAGAAAATTAAGAATTAAGTCACTTCATATACTGGTACAAATTCTCAATGTTGAATGAGATCATGATGTGTATATATAATATACCAATAAAGATTTGAATTTTAAAAAAGCAGTACTGTAAGCAGTACATTTGCTGACTTGTCATGTGAAAATTAAAAAATAGAAATAATCCTTTTATTGTATCAGATTTACCCTGAGTCTGCACTGTAACAAGATCAACCTGCAAGTTTCTGAAGGGAGGACTCTTCAGAACTCACTTGGACACAGTGATGCTTGCTGAAGACTGACTTGAAAGTTAGAGGGTTTAAATGAGAAAGGAATTCAAGACCTCAGCTATTTTCTACTAAAACAGATGACATGTTTAAAATCACAAAATAATTCATGAATTCCTATACAAATAGTCCCTTTGTTCATCTTTTACTGAGAAGATTTTGTATCCAAAGTATGTCAGGGCTAGTTCTACAGGTACAAGGTGAATTCTTTCAAAAGGAACAATTATGCACAACAAACTCCACATGTAACTTTATTTTATAGTGATTTTTTTTAGTTTATTAGTTCACATATATAATATATAATGTCTTGTGGGAAGGCGATACATGTACATCACAACCTACTTCTTTTCATTTCCTTTCCTTTCCTCCCTCCACTTATCTCTAGATCCACTTCTTTTTTTGTAGATGTTTATAGTATATAATGTTTGCATTCATGTGTTGGGTGACATGTGTACGCCACACTTCCCAATTCCTTATTTCACACTTTAGCCCTTCCCTTCTTCCTCTCCCTCTGTGTCTTGATCCCCTTCCCCTCTGAGAATGATCTATTTCCTTTACTTCCTACTTTTTACCTTTTATTTTGCTCTTTGTTTTTACTCTGGGTGTCACATGTAAAAGAAACCATTTGATAATTACACTTATACAACTAATTTACTTCACTTAACATTATGGTCTCAAGATGTATCAATTTTTCTACAAATGACTCATTTATCTTTCTTTATAAATAGTTATTACAGATGTGGAAAAAAATCTTTATGTAGTATATGTGAAAAATATCACCTGGTGAACATTTGCCAAATAATAGTACAATGGAACAATGGAAGCCCTGTGACACTTTGTTGTTTTTTGTTTGTTTGTTTGTTTGTTTGTTTGTTTGTTTTTTGAGACTGGCTCTTGCTTTATAGTTCAGGCTGGCCTTGAGCTCAGCCTCTAACTCACAGCTATCCTCCTGCCTCTGCCTCCCAAATGCTGGGATTACAAGCATAAGCCACCACGCCCAGCACTGTCATTTTGGTACTGATCGCTGGTGGGTGTGAGTCTCCATGCCTTGAATCGTTGTATGTGGTTTCTGGGGATTGAATCTGGGCCCTTTCACTTGCAAGACAGGCTCCAGAACAACTGAGCTAACCTTTAATGACAATGAGGACATTCTGGGATAAATGTAATGAATAAGCCATGTGACTTGGCATTCTATTCATTATACAGCTTGTTAATAACATGACTCAGATTCTTGCTCTGTGTCCAGGAACTGTATAACAGCTCACTCTATGGTGGGAAACACAGTGACAAAACATGTCACTGACATCTACTATTGGCAGTCGGTTCACAAAAGCTAAATAATGCTATATTACCATAAAATCATAATTCTGAGATTTCTGCACTCCCTATTGATAAACAAAATTCAAGGAAAATTAGTTTTACTCTCATGTTTTTTTTCCCCTGCAAATAAAATTGGTAAGTGACAAATAAATGAAAGAGAATAATGATATATGTATGACAGATTGATGAATAGATTGATAGATGATAGGTAGGAAAGGGGAGATGAGCAGAGGCCACCAGCAGGAAGAGGACACGCAGAGGTGCAGGCGACTCAGTTCCACCAGAAGAGAATGAGGATGCTCAGTGAGAGTGCGGTGATGCACTGTGGACCCCAACCATGAGCTCCTCTCCCGCCGTGGTGACCCCCTTGACTCTAATTCTTAGCTGGACATTACAATAATTGGGGAAGCTGACAGAACCCGGTGCCTGACTGCAAAAACAACCAGCTACATCGAAAACACTGTGTTGTGATCCCAGCAGTAGAGGCTTGTAAATCTCTGCAGGTGTCTCCAGATGAACTAAGGAACAGAGAAAATGGCTGTGCTCTTTCCTTCAGCTTTATATTTTTAACTATCCCCAGCTGAGTGCTCGTTAGCTCTAGTGCAGTCCATACCTAAAGCCCAGTAAATCAAAAACTTGCTCAATTTTTTAAAAAATAAATGAACATATTCTTTTAGCAAATAGGAAAATAACATAATGTTTAGACCCAAGAGCGGTATTTTCTGTATTAGGCTTATTTAAAAAAAAAAAAAGACAAATTATTCCCCAATATACTGGCTCACAAATAAAAATTACCTCCCCTGCTTGAAGAAGAATATATATTGTGATGTGGGGCTCAGTATCAGTCTACTCTTTGAGGTTCGTATACATTTATGAAATGAGCAGTTTCATAATGTGAACCTATGGGGATTTTTGCTAATGCTATATCGATAAAGTCTGGCTTTGGATCTCGTTAATGCTTGAAAGGAAAGTGGCTGTTTATGGAAAAATTATGTGCCATAAAATGTACTTGTAAAATTACAGGTCCAAGAAGGATACTCAGAAGCTCCTCTCAGATCAGTATGTGTAAGTTTTTGTTGCCTTGAGGCTGATTGTAATAAAAATTATTTTTTCTCATCAATTAGAGAAAAACATATATGTCTACATTTGAAAGGATGTTTAAAAAGGAAATAAAACACCCACCTGAGCATTAAAGAAATAATTTATGGTTTCTTGTCACAAGGGGAAAATGGTTACAATTATGAACAAGCCCTTTCAGGTAATAAATGAATTTTTTATAAGACTTTTTTTTTTTTACTAGCGGTTATAATCATTTTCTCCTTATTGTATTCTCCAACTTGCCAATAACATCACTTTAGCATTCTCATGCACCAAGCCAGGTTCCACTCTGTGGCCTAATATTTCACTTTAATATCCATTCATTTTCAATAGCTCAGGCTCTCCCAGGCTTTGCAGACGCATTCCTTTTCTGGTGAGACGTCAGTGTAAGTGTGATGTATTATTCAGCTTGGGGACAGAGGCGCAACCACCCCGTGGCAATCATGGGAATCATGAGGAAAGAGTGTACAAACATCTTTGACCCAAAGTTATTTCACTGGCTAATAGCGCCCAGGCTTTGCTAATGGATCTTACTTAACATGAAGGTCGCTATTTATACATTTTTTAAAACTCTATCTGACACAACTAAAAAGATATTCTATTTCAATCACAGTATTGTACATACTGCAGAAAGCAACATCCCCAGTGTGACCAGAAGCCACTGAAGCTGAACCACAGAGACAGCCAGCTGACACCGATTCCAAAGTCTTCTGTTGTCGCAGCCAAAAGGCCATGTGCCGTTCTTATTGCGATGGGTGCGAGGTGAATGTGGAGATCGTCCTTCACATGGACAGAGACAGCAGGTCTGTGGAGAGGCTCAAACACAGGCTGCGGATTCAGGATGCCGGAGGTGAAAAATCTTACTCTGAAGATGGATGAATTCGTTAGTGCTGGGTCAAACTTAGGACCTTGGGCTTACCAGGCAGGCACAGTGCCACTGAGCTATGCTCTCAGTTCTGCTTCAGAATTTTACTGCTCAAAATATTTGCCAATCTATCCTGAGAGAGAATTATCTTCTGTGCCATTGTCTGTGGGCTTAGATGTTATGCCTTGCCTTGACCACACTGTGTCATGCACTGTAATCTCCCTCGCTCTGCCATAGCTCCGAACGTAGTACACGGAAACTGTTCCCTGTGCCTGGCCCTGTGCTGCAAGACTGCAGGTCCCCATGCTGCACAAGGAGGTAGCTTGCATGATTTGTAAAGGAACTGGCCCACGGAGAATATACAGTATTTGCCATTGTGATTACTGACATTATACAGATATCAAAGTCAGAGGAGAGATTAGAGTAATGATCATATCTGCCTTTTACAAATATACTTTCACACCTATTCACAGAAGATCATGACTTCGGATCATGTTTTGTCTATCTTGTACCCATGGAAATTGTTAACCTAGTCACATTCATCCACTGATTAAGCCATTCTCTGGAGCTATGTAAGGCTGTCAGATTTAGGAAATTAAAATACAGAATTCCCAGTTATACTTTAATATAAAAATGAACATTTTTAATAAAATATGGAACACTGGAGAGATAAATTTACCAAATAATAATAAGCTTATTTTCTATGCATTAAACACAACTGGCATCCTGTGCTATATTTAGCAATACTGGTTTTATAGTCACAATATATTTTATTTCCCCTTTTATCATTTAACATTGTAAATCTGAAAATATGTATAAAGACCATTTGAAATGACACAAGTGTTTATAAAAGTTCTGTGTTTGTCTGCAAGCATGCCCCCAAAGAAACACAATATCAGGATCAGAGTATTCCGGTTTGAATACAGTTCTGTGAGCAAGTGGCTGAATTACTTAAATAAATCACTACCCTTGTCGAGACTTCAGCTTTCTTATTAGTAAAGCTGGGAAGTTACAGGGGTCTCATAAATCTTTCTAAGTAGAAGGGTCCACAATCACATAGATTAAGTCTTATATCCTTATGTCTTTTTCCCAGTATATTTTAACTAAGGGCTATTTATATGGGATTTTCTTGGACAACCACTGTCCTAGAGATTTTACACATATTAACTAATTTCAACCTCATAAAAACTGTACAGAGTAGATATTATTATTCCCTCTTTCTCTCTTTATTTTTAACAGGTGGAACAGCTAAACCCAGACAAGTTAAATAACTTGTCCAAGATCACATAACATGAGTGGAAACTCAAGAATGTCAATGTGAGTAGCCTGGCTTTGTCCTTCCTATGGGATAAAGTGTCATACTTCATTCAGTCACAAAACTAGAGTAGTAAGTAATAAAGACCAACCTGTAAAATCATTAAGTTTGGCAGAGGAGTGGGTACCTTCTAGTTTGAATCATTGACTATCAATATAGTTGCATGATAAAGGACAAAGCAGACTAGTTCTCTGTTTGGAGCACTAAATAACTACTCATAAATGGACATGTCAGTCAGTTCAGAATGGAAACTTATAACTAGACTACTTCTTCCTTGGAATTTTAAAACACCTTCCGACTAAATTTCCTAGAAGACTTAGAATTTTATAAAATAACTTTTCATAGCAATTACAGTAAGTCATATGCAATGAGAATAAAAGTAAGGTTTTGAAAATTCTCAGGAGTCACCCATCCTGGCTCAGTGCCCATATTTAATTGCATCTGGGCTGTAAGTAACTGAAAAAGTGTCCCCCAGTGCACAGTTTTGTTATCTGCCTTGGTCTGTGAGAACAGACAGCAGGGATATTTAGTATTCAATGCTTAATTAAGCTAGGAGCAGAAGACTGGAGCACACAGTAGTTCATGATATAATGCACATACAAATTTGAAAACATGCTTAGAAGTTGCATCTGGGTTATATTAGTTGAGAGATAAAGTCATACTACTGTAAAGATTCAATGTATATAGTAAGAGTACTGAGGCGTGCTTTAGTTTAAGTCAGTATTAATGTAGAAGTGGCATTAAATTTCTTATGGATTCCCTGAGGAGGTCTTCATGGGTTGTGGAGGCTGAAGTGTTCATAGAAATACTACAAAGAGTCTTAACCCATACATTCATCAAAGACTGACTTTCTTAGGAATATACCATCTGCCTTACACATTCTTTTTTTTTTTTTTTTTTTTAGGTTTTTTGAGACAGGGTCTCGCTTTGTGCTTCAGGCTGGCCCTGAGCTCAGCCTCAAACTCATCACAGCAATCCTCCTGCCTCTGCCTCCCGAGTGCTGGGATTACAGGTGTGAGCCACCATGCCCAGCACTGTGGTATGTGGTACTGGTTGCTGCTGGGCGTGAGTCTCCGCACCCAGTATAGGTATGTGGTTACCGGGGATCGAACCCGGGTCCTTGCGCTTGCAAGACAGGTGCTGGAACCATTGAGCTAAATCCCTGGCCCTACACATTCTTATAAATGCTTACATGTTAGTGTGATTAATAACACATAAAGATGAAATACTTATAGTATTTCTGATACTTTCTTTTATTTCAGTTTTCTTCCCTACTCTTAAAAATAAAATAAAATAAAATAAAAAGTAATATAAACTTAATTAAATTTAAAAAATAAAATAAAAACTGAAAAGCAAGGCTTCAAAGTACTAGATTTTAGAGATTTTTTTTCTACATGATCTGTTTTGGGAGACCTCAAGTAGGGCTTTTGTTCAAAGGTATCTCCTAATCTGGTTGTTTGAAATTTCACCATAAAAGATCTGTTTGCTACATAAACTACACTGTGACATTTTGGCTACAAACAGATTTAAAGAACTGTACATTTACTTCCATGGCCAGGATACACATATTAAGAAAGGAAAAATTAGGCCTGGGATTTAGCTTAGTGGTTCCAGTGTCTGCCTGGTAAGCACAAAGTCCCAGGTTCAATCCCTAGTAACCACATGCCATAGTGCCAGGGGTAGTGGCTCATGCCGGTAAGCCCAGCACTCAGGAAGCAGAAACAGGAGGATTGCTGAGTTCAAGGCTTGCCTGTGCTACATAGCAAGACTCTGTCTCAAAAAAAAAAAAAAAAAAAAGAGGGGGATAAATTTTTGGTCTCCTACCATTTTATGACTCCTGCATTTAAAAGTTTTTTTTAGTAGTCTGGTATCTCTCTCTCTCTCTCTCTCTCTCTCTCTCTCTCTCCTCTCTCTCTCTCCCTCTTTCTCTCTCTCTGTGTGTGTGTGTGTATTTCTTCAAAATGTGCTTTCAAAATACATCAATGTTTATTGAAAATCTCTTTCAAAAAGCTTTACTAGAAGTAAGGAACTGACTCTTCATCAGGCGGTTTATAAACCAATTCTTCCACATCCTATTAAATGCTTATAAAGTCTGTAAAGAGGCAGATGTTAATGCAGCAGTCTCTACTTGTCCATAGGAGATATGTTCCAAGGCCCCCAGGGATGTCAGAAACCAAAGACTGTACTGAAACCTAAATAGACTTTTTCCCACATAGCTGTCAAATGACTAGTGTGCATGTAATGCATACAGAGCAGATGTACTAGACAAAGGTATTTCACGTGCTTAGTGTCCATAACGAGTAGTGATGGCTACAGTGGAAAGCATTGTGTTTTCATGAATGGTGTTTTGGTAACTAAAGATGTGGTCCTATGAAATTTTTTTTTCTGAAAAATGGTTCCATGAAAAATTTGGCACAAAATAGGAGCCAACTTCAATATTATTGTGTCTCTTTTATAATGCTATTGTCACATAAATTTTGTTACTCTATATTTCACGTCAATTCAGACTGACACTAAATTGATAAAATATTTTATTTAAATTCTTTGATAGTCAAGTTTTTTATGAACCTTAATTATCTTTTTTTTTTTTTTCTTTTTTGAGACAGGGTCTCACTTTGTAGTTCAGGCTGGCCTCTGCCTCTGCCTCGGCCTCTGCCTCTGCCTCTGCCTCCCAAGTGCTGGGATTACAGGCGTGAGCCACCACACCCAGCATTGTGGTATGTGGTACTGATTGCTGCCGGGTATGAGTCTCCACACCCAGTATTGTATGTGGTTATCTGGGATTGCACCCGGGCCCTTGCGCTTGCAAGACAGGCACCAGAACCACTGAGCTAAATCCCTGGCCCAGAACCTTAATTATCTTTTATGTAGAACAAGATGCAGAAGGGCCACCTGGCACGTTTCACTTTCCTCATATCATTTGTCACCTGATTACACATGTGTATGCTATGAAATCTCTGCTCTGTATTTGTCTGATCATCACTGAAATATAAGCTCCAAAACAGAAGACATATTTAAAGTCTTGTTTGAGTTGCATTTCTACAGTTTATAACCATAGCAGACAAGGAGTGAATGCTTTAAGAGTAAATCCTTATATAAATAAATCAGGAAAACATTCCAAATATGAAAAACAGGATCAACATGGACTATCCTGTGCAAAGCAGTAGAGCTAGACACTATCTAGCACTGTGAATCAGTTTACCTACTTGATTTAAACAAAATGTCAGGCTTCTTGAACAAGAAAGGATAAATTAGAGGAAAGACAAAATAGAAATTGACTCTGATGGGCAATGCTTTTCTAGAGGTATCTAGCAAGGTAATTTATGAAAGTAAAAGAAGCCAAAAGTAACATCACACTCATTTCCATGAAACTGTCAGCATGCATTTTTTTAAATTCAAATTTTATTGGATATATATATATATATGTATATAATATATATAATATATGTAACATATATTACATTATGTTATATAATATATATATAAAATATATATAATTGCACTCAACAATAAGAATTTGTACCAGTATATTACAATTTAATTCTCATTTTCCCCATACTCTGCCCACCTTACAACTTCACCCTCTTATATACATAAGCTTTGTTTCCTTTCTTTTTTATTATCATCTCATTATTTCACCCCTTGTTATTTATTCTTACATTCTATAAACAGCCATATTTTCTACCACACTGCCATTCACTAGAATGGCAGGTGAATGAAGCGTGAACCTTATTTTTAAAAATTTATTACATAGAACAGCTATTTCTCTTCCTAAATTTTCTGCCAGCTATATGGATTTAAGTTAGACTACCAAAATGGAAGTTACACTTCAATACCCAGGAGAGAAGCCTTGAGAAAACTTCACACCACAAAAACTTTAGCTTTCATTTTATCCACCAGGCGTTCAGGTCCACTGAAGATTCCTGAGCATCCTTAGAGACCTTTTAAATGCAGTAAAATGCTTTCCTCAGGTAAAACTGGCAACACTTTTAGACCTAAGGTTTCATAAGTGGTGGTTTATAACACATGTAGGATTTGAAAAGTACATTTTTCCTTGTCTTGAAGAGATGTCTTATTAAGATAGTGTACCCCCTTGAAAGCAATATTACTTTTCAATAGTTCAAGCTTGCAATAACACTGTTTCTTGTGAGGAAGGTTGGAGTATTTTTGTGTAAAATAGCTTGATGTTATTTGAACAAATATTATTTCAGGATATTGTAGATTTACAGGTATAAGCTGCTGGTCAGGTTTTTTACAAAGAAGCAGCCTGAAAAACTGCTCAAGAAGAGAAATCGCCAGCTCATAGACAGCAGCACTCAACTGCTTAACACTCTGGAAAACAGTGCCTACATTAAAGTGAAACCTTCTTATTTTAATATTTCTTTCAGATTTGTTTCACATAAAAGACACCTTTGATTTTTAAAAAAACAGCAGATATGAATTACATAATGCATAAATATTGACAAGTGAGCATGAAGTTCATTCTGACTGCCATAAATCACACCTAAAAAAGCATCCCGTTTTGTAGGAATCCGTGAACTCCAATTTTACATTTGCATGTGTGTATATAAGAATGTTTATTCCCTTGGACCTTCTGTCTTAATGGAGTAAAACTGGAACTCTGACATCACAACTATGCGTCTCTCTTTCTGAATGATACATAAACAGAAAAATATCAAAAGGTACATGACGAAGCAAAAGTCAATAAATCCCCACACAGATACAACATTAAAACATTCATAATATATTTAGCATACAATAGTTATAATTTTCAAATCTTGTAAGAGAGACTGCATTAATAAAATCAAATAATAAACCAGTACACAAACAACTGAAGTTTTTGTTTTTTGTTTTTTTTTCCTCATTGTAAGTCTGACCACTACTTCTGCTTCTCTAGAACTGAAAGTTTTTCTGATTTGAGGTCTTTTACAATGTGAAGGTAGCTTCTTCAAATCCCACCAGACGCCTTCCTTAACTACAGCCAGGGCCTCAATCTTTTGATGTGATGAATCCCAGAAGCATCACTCAATGGCAGTGCTCTGCCACATATGCCTTCATTTCAATTTTAATATGAAGATAAAAGTAGAAGGCACATTCCTGAGGGAACTAGGCAGTGCCTTTCTCTACTTCATCACCACAAGGTATTTTGAAAATTTTCAGGCTTTATTTTCTTCTCACTCAAGTAAAAATTTTGTAGTAAGTTCATGCCTTGCCTGCACCTCCGACCTCTTTGTATTTTTGTCCTTCCTATGATCCAACCGAAAGACCCTAGGAAAGCACAGATCCAGCTATTCTCTCCCTCTCTCTGCAAAATGGCAACTCTACCTGTCTAGCTGCATAGAGCTAAAGGAAAGCACAGAAACTACGATTTGCCCCAACACCACAGAGAGCCGCCTCGGTGCTCTGTGTTGCCGGCCAGTCCAGCCGTCCATCTCATTCAGGATCGGCTTCACGTGTTTATTTCAAACTCCTCCTTAATTGTTCACGTCGTCTTCTCAGTCCTATGCATGTCTGCCATTCTTACTCTCAGCATGATGCCCCTAAACCTACAGAGAGAGCAGTGACGAGCCTATAAGTACTCTGACTTCTTTCTCTTTCCTCATGAGTTATCGTGTAGGTGTCTGACTTTATTCTAGAACTTTCTATGCAAGGTAAATTGTTTTGACACTGTGCTGATGTACTTTTTCCACAATATTATCATATATATAATTTTTTTCCTCCTCTAGGCCCATATCCTTTAACGAATGCATGTATCTCAATCTCTCTTACCTCTTCATACAAAATCTTCCAGGATCTTTCTTAGAGCATATGTACACCTTGTTTCTTCACCATATATTTATTATCTCCTATGTACTCGGCATTGGATCCTTAACAATTTTTTCTTCGCAGTCAAGCTATCAAAGAATGCTCTGCCTTACATATTTTCTTTTGTGTATAATCATTTGCATGTTGGTCCCTTTGAATAATAGTAAAGCCCCTTGACTGTTGAATCTCTACCGACAAAAATGATCAAGACTTTAAAACTTTTCAAATGATGTCTCAGCTCTACTGAGCCTGTCATCATCAATCATTCATCTGCGAGGATCAAGATCAATTTCTCTCCCATCCCAAGTCTCTTTCTTCTTTAGATGTTCATGCTGCTCACATCTTCCATATCATTTTTTCCTTATTTTGCTACTCACCAGAGGCAAACTTTGAAATACTACTGTATTCATACATGTGATCAGGTGTTCCAATGCTACAGTTTTATCTAGTACCTGTCTTCTGAGCTCTCTAGTGTGTGACTCTATTAGCAAAATGTTTGAATTTCATACCATTATTTTCCATCTTTTTCTCATATTTTATTAGATGGAAACTTCATCTGTTAAATGACCAACTTGGAACTTCTAAGCTTTATGTTTATTCTTCCTTTAAATCCTTTGAAGATAGAATTCACACACACACACACACACACACACACACACACACACACACACACACACTCACACACACACACACACACACACACACACACACACTTGCTAACAAAATCTGGGAATTCTCCCAATTACTCTTTCTTGAATCCTTCACATGTCTATATGTACTTTAACATTTCTGTTTGCATTCACTCACTCCTGCGTCTCTGAAATAGTTTCCTAAATATTTCAGTACCTGCAGTTTAACTTTTCCTTATTTAGTTTTTCTAAGATTGGAATTTTGAAAGTGAAAATCTAATCATAAGAGTTTACTTTTCAAGACTCTTTAAAAGAGAATAAACATGACTTAATTCCAATATAACTCAGTCACTAAGTATTTCTGAATAGTTTTTAAGAACTCAATGGGCATTGCTTACACGAGGGACACAAAATAGTCCTGGTCCCAGTCCCAGCAGAATACATGTAACCAACCCTGTGAAACCTCCTCTTTTAATGCTTGACATTTCTCCCACATAATTCACACACCAAGTATACCTCAATCACAGCCTTTACCACATTTTAAGGAGTATTTTATGTGCATCTGCCTGAAACCCACCAGTCTCTGTGCCCTATAAAACTAAATCTCTCAATACCAGTGATTGAACACCCAGTACAGGAACTGTAACCACTAAGTTACCCACCCCGCTACCCACCAGTACAGCCTACTGCGCTGTACTAGCTCATGATGAGTAAAACCTAATCCTCACACCGTGATTGTTCTGACCCATATACGGTTGAAAGTGATTTAATACATTAATCCATGTATTCTTCACATCAACCTATGAAGTAAAGTAACATTTTCTTGTACTAATTTTATGAATGAGAAAATGGAACTAAAAAATGAAGTAATTTCACAATATTTACCTACTTAATAAGCAGTTTGTCATTCAAACTATGTAAAGCTGAACACAAGCTAAACTCTTTTTAGATTAATAAATCTATAACATGGATACTTTCCTTTATTTAGAATTAAATTATCATTTCTAGTTAAATGACAGCTTAGTAAATTTTAAATGTTCATATAAGTGATAAGCAGTAAGTAAAATAGTTATTAAAATAGCAAGTATTATTAAAAATTTGTTGAAAATAATATAATATCTTTCCTCTTGAGTCTCTGATGGTTCCACAAATCTTTTGTGGAATCTCACCGCAGAGTCTGACTGTGAGTCCCAATTTCTCATTTGCAGCAGAAGGTCATCTGGCATAATTGTGTCCGAGGACTCGGCTCTCCACAACACAGCTCTTGCAGTTCTCTTTGTTTTCCATTAAATCTGTGCTTCCTTGTAATTAGGAAAGGAGCAACATCACAGTGTTGTTTTTAAACTTTAAAAAATCCCCAGTGGGCCTGGGATTTAGCTCAGTCGTTCCAGCGCCTGTTTTGCAAGCACAAGGACCTGGGTTCGTTCCCGGTAACCACATACAATACTGGGTGTGGAGACTCACACCCAGCAGCAACCAGTATCACATACCACAGTGCCGGGCGTAGTGGCTCAAACCTGTAATCCCAGCACTTGGGAGGCAGAGTCAGGAGGATTGCTGTGACGTGAGTTTGAGGCTGAGCTCAGGGCCAGCCTGAACTACCAGAGTGAGACCCTGTCTCAAAAAAAAAAAAAAAAAAAAACCTAAAAAATCCCCAGTAAAGTTAATGTTTCTTTCAAAATTATTTTCACCTTTGCTGAATGTATGGAGTGAATGAAGACAACAATCATTAAAACAAAAACTGTTTTCTTTTGAATTCTAAAAGTTTGAAACCTTAATTTATTTAAGAGACAGTTGAGGTCTTTATTAGCACAGTATTAGAATAAATGAAAACTATTTTTGGCCAAATATTCTGTTTCAGAGTCTTCTTTTAAAGTACTTTCCTACAAAGTTTTACTTCTCCTTTAGTTTTAGTTTTAGAAATTTAAAATGAACGTGCTGGATGTGTTACAACAGTAAAAGGTTAGACTTAATTTTAAATATGAGGAAAGATAACTGATAGATACTTAGGTAGAAAAAAATAAATACATGTTATAAACCACAAAGCCCTATACCTTTCATGCTTTAATTATAAGTATGTACATACCTATATTTCCATGTTTTCATATGTTTTCTATTTTGTTAGAAAAATAACACAATGTAGTATATTATTAAAACCTCCTTTTTCTATATTAAATAGTAGAAAATTCAACATTTGTCCAAGTCATTTAAATCTAACATTGTTTCAATATTAATTTTTGTAAATTTTTTATTAGTTACATGAATTCTAAAATTTGAAACCTTAATATCTTTAAGAGACAACTGAGGTCTTTATTAGTATAGTATCAGAATAAATGAAAACTATCTTTGGCCAAATATTCCGTTTCAGAGTCTTCTTTTAAACCATTTTTCCTACAAAGAAATATTCACAGTTTTTATTTTGGAAATTAATGTTTCAGAAAAGAATTCTCTTATTATTTTGTTTTATTAACTTGGTGCTTCAACAAAAACAAAAGATGAATAAGATACATAATTAACAAGAGGGAATTATCCACATGAAAAAAGAAAAAGCCCTTTAGCAGAGAGAACCATGAAACCAGGTTAATTGTTCTTTGATGGTTGTGATTTTTATGGGAATCAAGGAAATTTATAGCATGCTGGTTTGTTTTTGTTTTTGTGTTTGTGTTTTTGAGACAAGGTCTCCCTTTTTGTAGTTCAGGCTGGCCCTAAACTTACTATGTACCCAGGTAAGCCTCAAACTCACAGCAATCCTCCTGTCTCTGCCTTCCAAATTCTGGGATTATAGGCATGAGCCACCACACCTGGCTTGTGGTATGTGGTGCTGATTGCTGGTGGATGAGTCTTCATGCCCTGCACTGTTGTATGTGGTTGCTCGGGACTGAACTAGGGACCTTGTGCTTGTAAGGCAGGCATTGGAACCACTAAATTAAGCCCCCAGCCCTATAGCATACTTTTTAATCTCTTAAATCTGTGTTCCACCCTTACAGATATGCTCAGTTCTCTACTTGCTTAGCTTGAGGTCTAACCAGAATAACTAACCGGAGCAAAATTCTGCAAAATAAATGAGAAAGGTTAGTAAAACCCATGATAAACAAAAATATTTTACATAGATGAGAATTTATTTTTTTTTAATTTTAGTAGAACAACTTAGGAAGGAAAAGACAGGATTGAAATAGGTACTTCACAGAAAAGAACCTCCTCCATTAGGGAAATGAGATAATATTAATATTGAAAGGACATTTAGTCTTTACATAGCATTTTCATTTTCAGGTCTTGCACTCCATTAATTAGAAAGCATCCTAAGTTCTGATATATAAAATGTGTATCACAGAATTACTTCTATGGGGGAAAATGTAGATAACAGAATATTCATTAATAGGAACGTGGATTGAAAAACCAGAGATCCATTGAAAATAAGATGCTATTTTAAAAAATACATTAGCACTTTCAAGGTAAGGTATAATTTTCTAGTTTATCATTAAGCATAAAAGTAAAATATACAGAAAAATTCACAAAACACAGTCCACTGTTTAAAAACAAAAACACACATAAAAAGAAAAATAAGAACATATTAAAAAATAAACCAAATATGTGTATGAATAGATCTTTGGAGAAAAACAAAGAACTTTGTAACTCAAAGAACTTCAGGTGTGGGTGGTGGTAAAATCAAAGAATTAAAAAAGAATTGTAACCAGCAACGAGAACACCTGGAGCCACAGACATCATCTCGCACACTTGATCACACGGAATGACATCTATTATCTTTTCAGAGGAGAGTGAAAGAGTAATGAGTGTTAGATCATTAAAACTATACTTAGCTCCTTCACCTTATAATCATGAGATTATAACAAAAAAGAAAGGAAACAAATTTTATGTATATAGGGGGGTGGTAGGGTGCATAGGGTTATGGTAAAAAATGAGAATTAAGTTGTGTTTTATACTGGTACAAATCCCCATTGTGGAGTGCAATCATGATGTGTATATGTAATGTACCAATAAAGATTTCAATTAAAAAATAAAAAAACTATACTTAGCTGATGAAGTTTCAGGAGACTTTTACTTTCTTCCCTTAAATTATACTGGACTTTTTCCATTGCCCTTCTTTAATGTCTTCTTTCCTTTTATTCTTTTCATTAAGCATATAGACAATCAAACTAAAACATAAGGAACATGAGTTTACCCATTATCATCATTTTAATATGTAAAAATCCTTCCAGCTGTTCCATGTACAGTGAATCAAAATAAGAAAAAAATTGCAAACTTTATTTTAATTCTATAAAAATTTGCTGCTCTTCAAGATAGTGACATAAAATGCTTTATACATACTATAGCAGAATATAAGGCATCTGAATGACTAAACAGTCCAAATATATGTTCAATGATTAAACTTCACAAGGGCAGAAATAAAAAGATATTTTAGAGAAATGTATTACATTTGCCAAGTGCAGAAGGTGGACTACCCACAGCAAGAGAGAATTATGCGAAGGGGAAGATGTTAATGTCACATTCTGTGATCTTTTTCTTGCTAACAACTGCAAATTTGAGATTTCTGTTTGAAGTCTTCAAAATTAGTCACACCATTTTATATAATAAAGTGCATTTCTGTGTACATTTTGAATCACACAGTCCATAAATCCAACCTCTGTGATATTGGATATATACATTTAATCAGTTTTTCTTTATGAAAGTAAAGTCTATTTTAAATAAAACCTTAAATTGATAAGCCTTTCAAGGAGCTCTTCATTTAAATTCTTCTTACAAAAACTACAGGACCTGGCTCACCATTGAAAATCCAAGCAAGAACAAATAAATACCAGGGGAGCTATCTTTCCAGCCTTAAAACTATATTTGTATCAATTACTAACATAAGTCACCTTCAACACTTCATTACGGGAAGTATTTATTTCTGTGCATACTGATTTCTGTCAAAAGGTTCACTTCTTTGACGATAAAATACAAATGATAGCAAATCTCTTAGAAGTCCCTGAGCTCATTCATTATGTCTGAAGGAACAGTTGGATTAGTCTAAGGGGGGAAAAGCAATCTTAGAATGAAATGAAGACTATTATGGCCAGAATACACTAAAATCATCTCTCCTTCTGGCCTAGGATGTAGTGTAGCTCCTTCTTTAGAGTGCTGACATTAACAGATGAATGATGCACTTTATCAGAGACACACAGACAGATAGATGACAAATGACACAGGAAAGGAGGAAGGGCACAAGAGAGAAGTGAGAAAAGGATGGAGGGATAAATGAAATATGGGAGGAGGAAGTCAAAAGTGAAATGAAAAAATACTAAGGTTTTTCCCGTGAGAGCTTATGAAAGCATTATCATTTTTGTAACTTTATTTACATATTCAAAACAACCTTCTAATTGTCTATAAGGTTATAAAACCTCCCTGTTCAGTTTTTCAAGTGCCTTTGGCTGTAAATGGGCCATTAAAGTAGCTTTTGCTTTAATTAAATAAACAAAGTAGTCACTTTATTCTTACATGAACTTCCTAAATTTTCAATTAGTCATTTCTGCACTAGGCTTGACTGAGTTACCGTGCTAATGCACTTTTATCATTTCACCCAAAATAAGCACGTGACTTGTTTACACTGTGAAGATACAGTCCCTCTGACTTTCATATGTCTCTTGCCATTGCCACTGTTAATATGAGTACAAATTCCACTGTGCAGTAAACACCATTAATCTGTAGCTTATGCAAATGAGAAATTTATTATTCTAACTGTTTTAATAAGCAATGAAATCAAGGCTATTGTTAGCCCACTTAGTAAAGAGAAGTGCTCTATAACTGCAAAATATTATCCTACTGTCATCACTATTGTTATTATTATTCTAATAAAATATTACAGGACAGATTTTTTGCAAAAAAATAAATTTTTTAATGGCAGAGTAATTAAAAAATATGATTATATCAAAGACAATATTCTTTTTCAATAGCACTGTTACAGTGATAATACTGTGAATATCATGGAGTTTTTTAGTGTGTGTGGCTTATACAGACATTTTATTTGTCTTTCTCAATACCTTCAGTTTTGTTTTGTTTTGTTTTGTTTTGTTTTGTTTCATTTTGAAGACAAAAGTCTGCCATCATATCATGAATTTTGTCTCTGACTTTCCTGTCCCTCCAACCTCTTGCTAACATAGAGTTTTTACCTTTATTTTAACTTCCTGGTAACAGTGACAATAGGAGCATGTTTCATTACATCTAGCCCCAGTCTTGGATCTTGGCACAAGAGCTTCAATCCTCTTAGAAATATCCAGAGCAACAAAATTGTCCCATTGCATGTAAATGAGATCAAGGTGTGAGTAGAGGGAAGGAACCTCTCACCCCACCTTTCCATCTCCAGAGAGGGAAAAGGACCAGAAAGTTGCTCTAATAATCAATACACAGTGATTTAATCAATTATTCCAAAGTGATAGTGTTTACATCAGAATACTAAGCAGGACTTGGAGAGCTTCTAGACCAATGAAAATGCCTGTAGGCCTGTAGGACTTCACACACAGTTCCACCTGGATAAAAGTTACTGTGGACCCTTACTAAGGACCTTTAATGACCACACACCATGAACATCCTTATCTGCCTGTTTCTTCATTTGTATACAATTTCCTTTATAAACTAGTAAGTACAAGCAAATATTGCCCTGAGTTTTGTGAATTACTACAAGAAATTATCAAACATGCACAGAGAATTATAGAAAACTCTGACTTCTAGCCAGTAAGGAAAAAGCATGGTAACACAGTAGGATTTGTACCTCCTGCCAAAAGAGGCAATAGTTTTGTGGCATTGAATCTAATTTGTAGGATGACTGGTCAACATCTGCAGGGAAATGGACAATAATTTGGTAGGACAAATAACATATTTGGTGTCAAAAGACTTGTAAGAGTAAACAAACCCTTTATTTTAGAAGAAAAAGAGGAGAAAAAGTTCAGCTAATTATTCTGCATAAGAGAAGAAAGGAAAGCACTGAATATGATAAAGACAACAAAGATTGGACTCTGAAATGTGTCAGTACCAACACTGCACTGATAATTGAAGGTTTTCTGAACACTAACTCCTTACTGTACTTTAATTTATAAGGGAAATTAAATGTAATAGCAAGGGAAATATTGATTCTCTTGTACAACTCCTAGATCCCTAAGAACTCAAAACACTAAATATATTATTTTCACGGAAAATAAAATCATTCTTCTAGCTCCAAAATGTGCTAAAGACTTGATTTATGAGAATCTATAAGTACCTGTACAGATAGTTTTATGTGTATTTCAGCCTGTATTTTGTGTGAATTATTCAATCTCACTGCTATTTCTCCATAATGACTACGTATGCTTCACACTTGAAATATAAGAACCCTAAAAGAGAGAATTACCACTGGGCATTGTGATACGCACATGTAATCCCAGCACTCCAGGAGGCTGAGGCGGGAGAATCACGTTTTAGACCAGCCTATTCAATTTAAGGATTTAGAGAGAGCTTTTTCCAAACTTTGAAACATCAGCACCAGACCTCACACTATAGCTATTGATTTTTCTTCCACTTTACAACCACTACCATAACACTTCAAAAACTCCTTTTGATATCAAATACATAGTAAGGGACTCTAATAACATTACTCACTCAGAACCATGTAAATCTCATCCTAAATTACATATAGTTTTCTACAAAAAATGTGGGAAAGGAGTTCAGGTAAAACTGATTTGCCAAGTCTATGTTAGGTTGATGAGGTGCCCTTCAACACGCCAGCCTTGGAAAGGCATCAACTGGAAGAAAAGTAAGCACAGTTCTTATTGTACTGGGATTAATTAGTACCACCCTCATGAGAAGAAGTCTTTAACTAAATTAAAAATAAATGCTAAGGATATAGGTGACTGAGATGCTGTTAAAGGTTACTGAAATTTAACATAATCATAAGTGACTTGACTAATAGTTATAATCAAATAATGTTACTGGAGTCCCTTACCATGCATTTTATATAGAAAAATAGTCTTTGTGCCTAGTAGCCTTATCACAGAGAGCTCAGTGATTGGAGAGATTTTATTGGCAGCTCTAAGACTTGTTGGAAAGCACCAAACATTTGAATTCAGACAGTCTGCTTCCAAAGTTCACTGCCAGTCAGTAGCTGAGTGACTACTGGGGAAGTTATTCAGCTTTTCTGATCTTCAATATCCTGATTTGTGAAATTTAAGTAACAATGTTGACTTTCATTCATCCATCATCATGGAGGAAAGCTTTAAGAATACAATCAGGTGTCTACATATTTATTTGTTTTATAATCTAAAGACATAAAAA
>PVIR01020313.1:7894-30781 GCA_004026965.1 Petromus typicus
CAGGGTCTCGCTTCGTGGTTCAGGCTGGCCCTCAGCTCAGCCTCAAACTCACATCACAATCCTCCTGCCTCTGCCTCCCAAGTGCTGGGATTACAGGCGTGAGCCACCACGCCCGGCACTGTGGTATGTGGTACTGGTTGCTGCTGGGTGTGGGTCTCCACACCCAGTATTGTTATGTGGTTACCGGGGAATCGAACCCTAGTCCTTGCGCTTGCGAGACAGGCACCGGAACCACTGAGCTAACTCCCCGGCCCGAGAATCCCAAAATTTGCAGCAGTTAATTTCTGCTGTGAAATGTAAGTATATGTTATAAGTATTACTACAGATTCCCAGAATGAGAACCACAGAGTTGTAATCTTGACCCACTCATGGGAAAGAAGCTTTCTTTTGCACTCCTTCCATCTGTCCTCACCTTCATCTCATTAGTATGGTATCAAATTGTTGCTTCAACAAACTCGAGTGATTTATCTTGGATCTCCGTGCCGTGTGTGGCTAGTCAATATCACCTTTGGTTGGCATTCTGAGACTGCGCTGCTCATTGGTGGTGATCATTAAATGTTACCTGCACTCTGCACAGGCTGGAATGGCATTTCATTTTGTTTCTTTAAGCGTCATTGTGAGAATTACTTTGGCCAATGAAATACTGGAAGATATATGAATCACTTCCAGACAAACCCCGAGGAGTCACTGTTCATGTGTGGGGGCAAGCTGTCTCCCACCATTTGGGTGAAATCCTTACACTGTTGATAGGTACATGATAGGGCTGGAAGTGGAATGTTGTCTTTCTGAAAAACTACACCAGATGTCTGGAAATTGCAAGGTGGTGGACCAGAACTAGCAGCACTCATGAAATGCTGAGAGGTTGTTTTCCAGGCTCTGTAGCAACCCAGAAACTGGTGAAAGACAAGCGCACGCATGAGAAGACAACTTACAGGAGGAGCCCACGAGACAAGACTGGTATCCATTATGGTACTTAGTGGAAAAAGCAAAGTTTTTTTGCAGTCTCACAGCTCAGCTTTGGCAATCACATCATTCTGGGAAAGTGTCTAAACTGTCCAGTCAAAAAGCTGAAGGACAAGGGGGAAAATAATTTGAAATAACAGTGGCCAGTGGCTGTGACCTGAGCCCAGGCAGCTGCAGTTTGCACCTACCTGATAATAAATGCCCACTTCCTGCTTAGAGATGGGGCCCAGACACTGGGATAGTCAAAGGAAAGCGACTCCTCAGATAAGAAAGACTAGGGCCAGAAAATCACCAGAGGGTAGTCAGTGAGTTGGGATCAGTGAGTTCTTGGAGCAATAATGAAGAAGGGCTTAGTTCTGTATAGAAATCCTGCAAACAGGCAGTTCATTGAGGAGCTGGGACACTGTGCCCTCCTGCCCTTTTTCCAAATAGCGCAGAGCTGGTGCCCATAAGGGTTCAAGCCCACTGGCCACTAAAAACTGTCAAGCTGGTTTGTCAAGCTGCATAAGTAACTTCCCATTGGCTCCTAAACTCTGCTGAGTTCTGTGCAGAAGGTCCCTCACCCACCACCCTGCAGGCTGCACTGAACTCTGTGTGGGATGGATTCTGTGAGAGGTGTGGACATAGAAACCGGAGAAGGTGCGGAGACAGAGGAGGTAGGGAACTGCACAGTGTGCTAACCGCAGTGATGTGGAGGGAGCAGACATAAACAGCTGTAGACACTGTCACAGAGAAGCACCTCCCAGAAATCACTGGGAGGCTACATGCCGGCGCTGTCACTTCTCCAGCCAAATGAAGTGTCTGATCAGAGGACAGAAACAACACATCTGGCTAGTCGTTCCCGCAGGAGTGCAACTGAAATGTAGCTGAGCTCTGTTCACCAAAGAGGATGCTGCTTTAAAAATTTTTTTTCTTTAAAAGCTTTTTGTTTCTCTTCTTGGATTCCTTTCAATCATTTGTACATATGAAATGCAGAATAATAATTAACTAGTGTTAATAATAATTAACTGAGGATTTAGCTCAGTGGTTCCGACGCCTATCTTGCAAGCACCAGGGCCTGGGTTTGATTTTCGGTAACCACATACAACAGTGCAGGGTGTGGAGACTCATGCCCACCAGCAATCAGTACCACATACCACAGTGGCAGGCATGGTGGCTCATGCTTTTAATGCCAGCACTCAGAAGGCAGGGGCAGGATTGCTGTGAGTTCCAGGCTCACGTAGGCTACATAGTGAGCTCAGGGCCAGACTGAACTGCAAAGCGAGACCCTATTTCAAAGAAAAAAAAAGCAAACAAACAAACAAACAAACAAAAAACCCAACAATAAACAAAAAACAAACTAGTGCTGAGTCAAGTGTAGTGGCACACAGGTATAATTCCAGGAGGCTCAGGAAAAAAGATTGCTGCAAATTTGAGGTCAGCCTGGGCTATGTAGTAAGTTCAAGACCAGTTGGACCTATATAGCAATATCCTGTCTCAAGAAACAAACAAAAACAAAAACGAAAAAAAGAAGTTTGGGGAAGAGGGCGGATCATTAAATAACAGATGAACATCTCTGAGATCCAGACACTGGATTATAACTGTGGAAGAGAAAAGGAGTGAGGGGGATCCCTAGGACTTAGGAAGAATCTGCACAAAAGTTGGATTATGTAGAGAAAGAGAAAAGACAGAACTAAATGCTGAAAAAGAAGGTGGGAAACCGTAGTTTCTCCTTGGCTCCTGGCTGGTGATGAGAGTAAGGAATATCAAATCTACAGAGGCATAGTGAAAGTGGGTGAATCCAGAGGCTTCTGAGAAAAAGATGTACTAGTAGAACAGAGCAGTGCATGTGGTGAGCTGCAACAGCTGGTGGGAACTCCAGTCTAAGCATCTGCCATATACCCTGGAGAGGATGGTTGCTAGATACCACTTTAGGAAGGGGCCAACTGAATCTAGGACTCAGAACTGGCATAGTTGGTTTGATCTCAGTGCTTGTAATGAGTAGAGGAGGGACAACTGGGAGACATCGAGGGCTAACGAGCTGATGTCAGGCTGGCGAGACACACCTAGAGTGTTGTAGGCTGAACAACTCAGACCCCAACTCTGCAACCAGAGGCAGAGATCAGCTTGAACTTCTCTGGGACTTGAAAGCACCAGAACCAGCAGCCAACCCTGCTTCTACTCCAGGATGGATGGATCCGAGCTCTATTTGCAGCCTCGGTCTACAGTGACACCAGAGACACAGCCTGAACGGGACAGTGCCATAAAACTAGATCCCAGAAAGATAACCACAGGGCTGAAATCATGCGGAAATCTCTTTGCTTTTTTTTCTTGATTGTTTATTTTTTCATGAGTGTTAATATTGTTTGCAGGGTGTTTTTTGTTTGTCCTGTTCATTTCTTTCTTTTTCTCGTGTCTTCTTCATCAGTTTTCTGAAGTTTGGATGATTTTCCTCTGTCCTTCAGCCTTGTTTGTAATCTCTTTTGTTTTATTTCTTTGTTTTTCCTCTTTTAAAAAAAATTTTCTCCCATGAGGGTAAAATCAGTATATTGAAGAGATATTTACTGTATGTAATTTTTTGATTTATTTCACATTTTATTATGTAACTTTAAATCTTATACCTGTGCTTAAATCTTGTACTTGTGGTTAAATGTAAAAAATTAAAAGTTATCAGTTTTCTATATAATGCTTGATACTATCATTGTGATTGATTGTATTACTTTAGCCAATGTGACATTGTGGTTGTGATCAGTTCTTTTTCCTTGCATTCCAAAACTGGTATTATCTGGGGGTCATAAACAATGCTAGAGTCTAGTAATAAAGAACTGGGTGCTAGGCCAAACAGGTAGCAATCTTTCATCCCTAGCAAGTTGAAGAGATGGAATCTTAGGGTAGACTAAAAGGCCCAAACCCCACTACACCTGGAAGACATCTCTGAAAAGCAATCATGTCCTAAAGAGATCTTAATACTAGTCACAAAGCTACCTACTATAAACACCTTACAAGCATACAAATTTTTTAAAAATATAAAAAACAAATTTTTAAAAAGTATAAAATTAAAAACCACAGTAGCATGGTGCAACCCCAGACCTCAAGTTTGCACAAAATGAATCTAGGAACATTGAGATGGAAGAAATCAAAAACCACTCAGCTGAACTTTCTGAAATGGTTGCAGTGGATGTAACGAAGCTGTTGAATGAGTCTCTAGAAAGGAACAAATTGGAAATACAGAGGAAACTAAAGAGATAATACAGAGGAGCTTAAGAAAGTGATGGAAAGCATGAATGTACAAAAGGAAAAATCTACATTCTGCAAAGCAGATTCAAACGAATATCCCGGGGATTAAAAATTCTATTGAAAGTATATGCAGCAGAATCAACCAATGTGAAGACAGTAGTGCTGTTCATTATACTTCTGGAATCATTAGTGCAATTAGACAAAGAAAAATAAAGGAAAGGAAGAAGTTAAATTATTATTTGTAGATGACATGATATTCTATGTATAAGAACCAAAAACTCTACCAAAAACTTGTATATTTAATAATCAAATTCAGTAGCATAGCTGGGTAGCATGATACTCAAAAATCAATATCATTTCTGTACAGAAATAAACTCACTGAGAAAGGAATTAGAAAGAAATTTTTAGCTTTTCTTCAAAGGACTAACATCTAGCGTATATAAAAAAAATCAATAAAATCATACGCCCTTATTTAAAGATCCAATGTAAAAAATGGTCATCTGAATGAAAACACAGTTTTCAGATGAAGAAGTACAAATGACAAATACTTAAAAAAGATGTTCAACATCGCTGATCATTCAAAAGATGCAAATTAAAACACCACTGAGATTTCATCCCACTCCAGAAAGAATAGCTATAATCAAGAAATCAGTAATATCAAATATTTACAAGGATGTGGGGGAAAAGGAACACTTCACTAGTGTGGGAGTGCAAGATAGAATAACCAATGTGGAAATCCCTATGGAGATTCCTCAAAAATACCTAAGATTAGAAGTTCCATTTGACCCAGATATTTTTCTTCTTGATATCTTCCCAGAAGATTTAAAAATATCAGATCACAGCAATATATGCATACCCATGTTTATAACAACACAATCTGAATCTTGGAAAAAAGCCCATATACCCACCAATGGATAAATGAATAAGAAAGATGTAGTTTTTATATACAGTGGTATCCTATATCACCATAAAGAAAGATACTGTTGTGACATTTCTAGGTTAATGGATGCACCTTGAAACCATAATTTTAAGTGAAATAAATTGAACACACCTACTCAGATATCGGATTGTTTCTCTCGTGAAACAAAGCATTTGTAAATGGGGAGGGGAAGGTTTGAACAGTGGAGAGAATAATGGGGAAAAACAATCTGGAAATATTATGAACAGATACAAATTCTCTATGACGAATGTGATCATTGTGTATATTAACAGTGTACCAATAAAATTAAATAAAACTAATCTACTTTATTGAAAAAGGTATCTTTCATGATTATATTGGAATATCTCTCAAAGTTATGTACTCAGTATTTAACACACGTTTGTATTAGTTTATTAATTAGTTTCAACTCTTTCAGCTTCTACCAATCTCTAGCCATACTTTCCTTTTCCTTCTTTGTTTTTTTCCGTGCCACAGATAACCTCTGAAACACCATCTCTATACCCTCCATGCCAGATATAAAAATAGCATCACCAATGTCCTATCTCTTTCCTTGCTTTCATTTCCTATTATCTTTGTTTTCTTTTTGATGTCTTCCTGAGCTGTTTGCTTTCCTTGCTTCGGCCTCACTCTTTCCCTCATCCTCCACATCTCAGCTTACTTGTCATCAGCACTAGTGCTTTGTCTCCCTAGTATACTCAGGAAAAAATGCATGAAATTGTAATAACTTAAAATACATGATTAATTCTGTAATGACAGAACCAGTAATTGTTCTCTCTGTGTAGCATACTGAGTGAGACTGACTTTGTTATGATGAGGAGGGGGAAGAGGGGTACAAGTACCAAAATATAACAAAACTGAACGAGAACACGGGAATACAAAACTAAAGTTATCTCGAGTTAGTGACAGTTTTATGCCCTAAATGACTTTCAGCCCTTAGCACAAAAATCATAGAAATACAAGGCAAAACTCTTCCCCAGAAACCCAAAATGCCTTGAAAACTGATCTCCTGGGCAAGGTGAAATAGAGGAAGTTAAAGGCAAAACATGCACAACCCAGAAGATCAATAATGTAAAGAAATTAAGGAAAAATCATATGAACACATTGATAAGATATTTAATGAATTCATAGTGGATTTAAATAAAGAGATAACAGGTTTAATAAATAAAAGTTTCAGCAAGATTCTGGCATGGAGGTGAATGCCTGTAATCTCCTAGTCATGAGGCTGTGGCAGGAAGATCACTGTGAGTTCAAGTCCTGCCGGACTACATAATGAGACTCTGCCTGAAAAAAAAAAAAAACCAAAAATGTTTCAGAAAACTTAAAGAGACAACAAGCTAAGTTCAGCAAGACAATACATGATATGAATATTTCAGCAAAGAATTAGAAATTATGAAAAGAAAGCAAGTATAAGTTGAGTATAAAGTATCAGAATTTGAAGACAAGATAGATGTAGTAGATTATGTAGTTAATGATAACCTAAAAACAATAATATATCATGGAAGCTGAATCCAACAACTACTTGAAAAAAATCAAGAAGGAAAAATTAAAAGACAATTAAAAAAATAGGTTCATTGAAATCATAGTAGAAGAATTTCCAAATCTAAAGAAAGTATTCACCTTTCAAATGTGAGGCATGTAAAACCCCAAATAGCCACCTCTACATGATACATCATCATAGAAATTCCAGAAATTAAACACACACACACACACACACACACACACACACACACACACACACACACACACACACTAAAAGCTGTTGAAGACAATGCGCAAATAACCTCTACAGGCAAACCTATCAGAACAATAGCCAGCTTGTTCGTACAAATTGTAAAGTCCACATAGCAAAGCTCTTTAAGCCTGAAAAGAAAATTCTCCCCTCTTCTTGAATATTTCACAAAATTAGCCTTTAAAATTGACAAGAGTAAAAATGTGTCCTGACCAGTTAACCAGCATTACAGAAAATACTTAAGGAAATCCAGGAGACAAGGAAGCGATCAGCACCAAAGTGGTAAAAAGAAAGTATACCTCTAATTGTGAGAGCAGTTGAACAAAGGGGATAAAGTAATGGAGATAGCCCTGGCAAAACAGTCCCATGACAGGACTCAGTAAATATCTCACAATAAATTTCCAATGTTGATGTTATCTCCCCAGTCAAAAAACAGACTGGCATTTTGTGTTGAAAAACAAAACTCAGTCCCTACACGGTGGTGGACCCCTGTAATCCCAGCACTTGGGAGCAGAGGCAGGAGGATCACAGCAAGTTTGAGCCCAGCCTGGGCTACATACATAGCAAGTCCTTGTCACAAAACAAACACCTAAAAACTCAACCATATGTTGCTTTCAAGAGACACACCTCATCCATAAAGAAACACGTAAACTGAAAGTGAAAGAATAAAAAATAGTACTCTGTGCACTCAGAGCCCAAATTAAAGCAGGAATAACTATTTTATTTTCAAACATAGCAGACTGGAAGCCAAAACTAATCAGAAGAGACAAAAATGGCCATTACACATTGGTAAAGAACAATTCCATAGGAAGAACCAACAATTGTAAATATGTAAACACTGAATGTTGGCATGCCCAACTTCATAAAACAAAAGCTTGTAGAAATAGATAAATGACAATATAATCATAGAAAAGGGCCATCATACCTTACTCTCACAAATAGGTCAGCCAAATCATCTCAAAACTCCCTCACCCCTCCAAAGAAATAACAATATTAAACCACACAGTTGAATGAATTGACCAAATGGATATCCACATAGTGTTTTTTCCAACAACAAAATATGCATTTTTCTTAGCAGCACAAAGCACTTTACGAAATAGATTACTTCTTAGGCCATAAAATGTGCTTCAGTGAATAAAAATGAATTGAAATAACCTACTGAACATTGTTAGATCACAATGACATAAAACTAAAAATCAAATGCAGTAACCTTCCAAAAACTATGCAGACACATGGAGATTAAATAGTATGTTACTGGACAATCAGTGGATCAAAATAGAAATCAAGGAAGTATTATAAAAGCTTCTAGATTCAGAAGATGGTGGAGGCAAACATGGAAATCTAGAAGCACAGTGAAGACAATCCTAAGAGGGAAGATTTTAGTTATGCATTCTCACATCTAGAAAACTGAATGATCGCAGATGGTAATTCTGAATAACCTAATGGTGTATCTCAAGGTCCTTGAAAAACAAAAACAGGCTTAAATCCAAAACTAGTACAAGAATGATTATAAAAGTCATAATATAAATTAAGGAAACCAATACTAAAAGCACATTTCAAAAAATGAATTAAAGAGCTGATTCTTCAACAAGATAAAGAAGATCAGCCTTTAGCCAAACTTTCCAAAAGGAAAAACCTATATGAATCTAATTAGAGACAAAAAAGGTGAAATCACAACATAATACTCTAAATCTAGAGGATTTTTTAAAGGAATTACTTTCAAGAGACACACCTCATCCATAGGAATTACTTTAAAAATACATTCTCTGATAAATTAGAGTCCAGATAAATGAATAGTTTTCTAAACACCTGTGAATTACTAAAACTAGATCAAGAAGATATACATTAATAAGAAATGAGACTAAAGCTGTAATAATAATAATAACGTACCAAGAAAAGCCCAGGACCTGAAGCATTTCTGAATTCCATAAGAACTTCAGGGAAGATCCAAAGCCAATATTCCTCAGATTCTTCAATGAAATCTAAATGGAAGGTGTACTGCCAAACTTATTCATGCAAGCTAACATTACTTTGATATCATACTCAGAGAATTTAACACTAGAGGAAATTGCAGCCCAATCTCTTTAATGAACCTAGAGAAGGAAATCCTGACTAGCATACCAAGCAGAATGCAGCAAATCATTAAGTTGACTTCGTCTCAGAAATATAAGGATGATTCAGCATATATAAATTAATATACAATGTTTACATAAGTAGAAGGACAAACATTACACAGTCATTTCAATAGACAAAAAACCTTGACAAAAATCCAATATCTGTTTATGATAAAAATCATTGTTAACTTCATATTAAATGGAGAAAAACTGAAAACATTTACTTTGAAATCAGGAGCAAAACAAGTGTCCACTGTCAGCCCTCTAGAGTTATCGGACAAAAGGAATACAGTCATTAAAAGATATAACATATAGGAAAGGAAGAAGTTAAGCTATCATTATTTACAGATGATATGATTCTTTATAGAGCAAACCCACTCAACTCCACTAGAAGGCTCCACTCTCAAGTAATAAATTCAGAGAGGATTTGAAGAAAAAGAACCACAGCACCAGGCGTGGTAGCTCATGCCTATAATTCCAGCACTTGGGAGGCAGAGGCAGGAGGATTGCTGTGCGTTCGAGGCTTGCCTAGGCTACATAGTGAGTTCAGAGCCAGCCTGAACTACAAAACAAGACCCTACCTCAAAAAACTTTTTTTAAAAAAGAAGGAAACTCATCTTTTCCCTAGTAGGCAAAATTAATATTGTCAGAATGGCCATATGACCAAAACTGATGCATAGATTTAACAAAATTTCAATGAAAATACCAATACATTCTTCACAGAACAAGAAAAAATTCTAAAATTATATGGAACCACAAGAGACTCAGAATAGCTAAAGCAGTCTGAGCAACAGGAGAAAAGCAGGTAGCATCACAATCCTGATTTACAAGGTATATTATAAAACTAAGATGATTTCTTAAGAAAGTATGGCATAGATTTTAAAAGGACTCATTTATCAATGGCTCCCAAGAACTTAAAAAACAGCAAGTGCTGGTAAAGGCTGTAGGGAAAAAGGAACTCTCTTACATTCCTGTGGGAATGTAAATTAGTACAAACACTATGGAAATCATTATGGGCATTCCACAAAGTAACTAAAAGTGGTAAATCCATTTGATCCAGTGGTACCTCTTCTGGATATCTTCCTAAAGAGTGAAAGGCATCATGTTACAGTTACACGTGCATACTTCAGTTCACAGCATCACAGTAACAATAGCTAAATTTCAGAAATGGCCTATATGTCTATCAACTACTCAATAAAGGAAGGTTACATATTTGTATTCCCTTCTATGAGAAACAAAATATAAATAAGTAGCAAAATTGAAGATAGGTGATGGGAAATATCACAGTGATATATGTGCACCCATGTGTATAGCAGCTCAGTTTGTGATTGCTCAATCTTGGATACAACCAAAATGTCCATCAACTGGAGACTGGATAAAGAAGATGTGGTTCTTTTATAAAATGGAGTATTACTCTGCCATTAAAAAGGATAAGATTGAGTCATTCATACTCAAATGGATGTACTTTGAGGACATCCTCATAAGGGAAATAAATAGGTCACAGATGTGTAAATATTTTATCTTTTCTCTGGTATGAGAAAATAAAAATGTAAGTGAGTTCTAGTATATATAGTAGATATTGTGAAATAGAAGATATTTAAAAGGAAAGAGGGTGTAAGGGTAAGTAACGAGGGGAAAAAGAATGATAATAATAAAAAAAGGAAACAAAGCTTATATATTTATAGGGGGTGGGGAGGTTGTAAGGTGGATGGGGGAATGTGAAAAAATATGAATCAAGTCATGTCATATACTGGTACAAACTAATGTCGAATGTGATTGTGTGTATATATAATGTTTCAATAAAATTTTGAACTAAAAAAAATCCAAAAAACAAAAAACCAAATAAGTAGACCTTGTGCAAATGGCAAAGGATCTGAGTTGAGATAGAAATGAGAGGAAGGGAAAGCAAATAAAGATTACTGCCATGTGTGTATGAACAAGTTCTTCAAGATAAATGTAATTATTAAGTTTTGCAAACATTTACTACTACTAAAAAAAAAAAAGTATCAGCCAAAATCAGATCTAAAGGATTGATGCAAGAAAATTGCTACTTAATCTACACAGTGATCCCTGGGGATGGATCCAGCAGATCGATTCAAAGTTCTTGTGTATGACAAGCAAGGAATTGCATTCTTATATCCAATGGCAAAAGAAAAAGAAGCTATATTTACTGAAGATCATGGGGAGATGTGTTCAAAGCACATCTGTGGTGACAAAAATGTCACAATCAGAAAAGTGCTGGGATGACAGGGCTTTAAAACGCTCAGCACAGCACACAGACAAGTCAGGTTGTCAGATTTGAAAAGGTGTGGAGTGGCCTCGGTGCCTCTCTCTGTGTGTCTGGCTAAGATTGACAGGATGTGGAGTCATCTGCAGGGGCTTCTAGTGTGCAGGACTTTCTGTGAGCTCACTCTGATTAAATTACACACATGAGGTACAGTCAGTGTGTATGAGCCATGAACAAAGTTTGAGTGAGAGAAAAGATTACCAATAAGCTTGGGTGGTGGCCCGGAGCTTTGGAAATTTCCTGAGTCTTTGTTATTTTATTTTATTTATTTTTTTGCATTTCTCAGAAAAAAAAAATGGAAGGAGAATTGACCCTGGAGTGTTGCTAAAATTCACTTGGGTGGAGGGGAGTGATTTCTCAGCCTCCACTTTGCTACCTGTACGACTAGTGTATATCTTCACTTTCTTATCCTTTCTCTGAGAGATAGGCATCTGGTGAACTCCTACTCCCTGATTCTGCCCAGTGGAATTAATTGTACATCTTCCCCTGTCTGTCTGTCTGTCTGTCTATCCAGGCATGTGTCCATCTGCAGGACCAGGTTTCTTTAGGTGCTGACCGAGGTAACCTGAATGTTTCCTCTGTTTAACTAAACTTTATAGAGAAGTTTCTTTATGACTACAGATCTCTGACCTCACTCTTTATATACCTAACATACAATTGTAATTTTTTTCCCTTTAAATTCTTAAATACTTAATTCTAACTCTTCTTTTCTTTCACAGTGTGGGAATTGACCTCAAGGCTCCCACATGCTAGACAGGGCCCCTACTGTACAGCTACTTTCCAGATCCCTTAATCATCGAGTTTTTTCTCTTTGAGACGCAAGTTGTCTACAACCCAGTGCTGTCTTGTTTTAAAGGACCCCGAGTTGATCACTTTGAAATGTAATCAGAGCAGCGATAAAACTTCCCATTTATGTGGAAGGGCAGAAGCTTAATTTTTCAAAAAATTCCTGATAGGAAGCATATATGACTGAGCCACATCTACCCCTTTCTCCATTAGGGTTCTGTAGTCCTTCTTCATTAGCTGCTGCATTATTTAAACCTCCAATTTTCCCTCTGTTTCCGTAGAACCAAATTCAAGCTTTCATTTTAATATTTTAAAAAAGTCTGCTTTGTCATTTTGATCGAGTATGTTTTACAGTTTTTTTTTTTCAAAACTGATCATAAATTTAATTTGACTAATTGTGCTGTAAGCAGACAGGGGCCTAGAAAGTTCTCAAAGTAGTGATAAGGAACCTAACTCATCCTATCTGTAGAAAGAGTTGCAGGTTTGCCCATTCTTATCAGAAAAAAAATTGTCATGACTGGTCTGAAGAAGGCATAAAAAATTTATTAGATAGAATTATAAAAGTACAAACCCCAAGAAATTGAGTGCAGATGTTCAGAAAATGGAGATGTGTCATTATCTTGGGATGGGTATATTTATGGGAAATTTGTGGTGGAAATCTGTGGAACTTGAGTATCCATGGAAAGAGGGGATTCAATTTACAGATGAAAGATGACAGCTCTTTCTGTGGGAAATCAGTCTGGCCATTTATAGGTGACAGGCTTCATGGGTAATATTGTTATACCCCTACAATATAGAGCAAGTTCTGATTTCTAAGTGAAAAGAAGTGGTCTCTTCACAAGACAAAGAGACCCATTTTCAGGAAAAAAAAGAAAGGAGAAAAAAAGGAATGACTGGATTGATTTGCAGGGAAAGGAAATTTCTCAGGCTTACTATGCCTTGGCAGAAAAACACATTTTAACTGAGGTTGTCTCCCGAAGCTGGAGTTTATTTTTAAAATTATAATTTTCCCTGTCACCTTTCTACCTGTCTTTATTTCTAATATTCTGCTGATATAGAAGAAATAAATATAAGTCTTAACCCACTAAATGTCAGATACTTGGAGTTGGTGTTCTTGAAAACCGAAGAATGAACTGTAAGGAGCACTGGAGACTGAGAGTGGGAGAGCTTTACTGAGAGAAAGCTTGTGATTGACACAAGTGAAAGTGAAAATGGGTTTCCTCAGACCTCACTTCACAGAGGAAATTGTAGAGAACAAAATCACGAAGTGGATCCGATGTGGATCCAAACTATGAACAACCAATAAAATTACAAGTTTAGCCACTTAGGTAATATTAATCCAATGGGGGAAGCAGGTCCTGTAGCAAGGACCCATGGAGAAAACAAAGACCTTTTTAGGAAGAGATGAATCAGGAGGTCCTGGTCACCCACCTGGATGATTGATATCTATGTAGACTTTACTGGACTAGGTAATACTAATTACAATGTATTGCTTATTCCTTGAGGAGGCCTTGTCATTCCCTCCTTATCTTGAAGTCTGGCCTTCAACAGATGGGCCTACAACAGTCATAATTGTTTTCCTCCTCTGTACTGACTCCATCAAGGCCCTCTGACTCACTCTAGTATAACAGCTAAGGTAGGTAGAGATATTACCGGTAGTCAGATAGGGATAGGCCATTGAGAGAGTTAGGGTAGAGATGAAACATCACAACTGTGGCCGGACACACATCTGTTAGAGACAAGGCCTGAAGATAAAGGTGAAATAACTAGGCCTGAGTACTACCTCAAAAGAGAAACGCTGGGCCTAATGAAGATTGCCGAGTCATGCTGATGGGTGACCATGACCTCCAGATCCATCATTTCCTAAAAAAGTCTTTTTTTTTTTTTTTTTTTACAGGCACACTTGTTACATGACTTATTTCTCTATTGGATCATGATTGCCTAAGCAACTATACTTGCAACCTTATTGGTTGATTGTGGCTATAACCCATTTCATATCCAGGTGGATTTGTCTTTATAAAACTTTCCTGTAAATTGAGATCCCTGGCTACCTATTCAGGTCCCCTTCTGCCTCTCAGGAGCCACCCTCTTAATAAATATTTTCCTACTCTTAACCTCTGTTGTTCCTAGAATTCATTCTTCAATTTTTAGAAAATGTGAATTCAGCATATCAGACAGCTAACAGGTTGGGAGATAGAATATTTTCATACTTCATCGTATCTACTTAATTTAGTTGTGTATAATACTATTTCCATGCTGGTTTGCTATCCAGAATGGCTATTTTAGTTATTCTTAGATATACCTGCTGGGAATGCATAAGTACTCTTTCATTCTCACATTTTTTATTAACCCTGGGAGTTACTCATAATCCTGTTTATACATTAATAGGCATTCAGTGATATTCATTGTTTCTTTAAATTTGCAATTCTCAAACTGCCAACCATTTTGAGCACCTTATTATACATTTGAAAGCTTTTTGGGATTTCTTCCTCTGTAAATTGTAGCTTTTGTCTTTTTTTTTTTTCTGTTAAGATTGTTGCTGTTTATTGCTTTGCAGCAGTTCCCTTCACATTTAGTAAAGAACTTGTAAGTTTTAAACATTTTAAGTATTTTCTGCCATGCTTTCAAGTGAACTTTTTCAAAATTGTTTGTTGAACAGAAATTCACATTTCAGAAATAATTTCTCTGATTTTCAAAATTACAGAAAAGTTGCAAAAATAGAACATATATTGTTAGACTCACCACTTAATTTGTTGTTTGTGTACTCTCTGTCTCTTGGTCTCTGTATCTGTCTTTCTCCCTGTCTCCCACACATATACACCCAAACACACACTCTCAAATTATTTTAAAGAACAATTTTCAGGTAAGTTATAGGCATATTTCTTCTAATCATGCCAATGTGTTTCCTCAGAACACACTATAATCAGAGTAGAGGTGCAAACTCAGAAAACTTATCATTGATTCAGGATTATTTAGTCTGAGGTAGGAAAAAGAAAGAAGAGGTTGATGGCAGTCAAAGAAAGTCATAACTTCAATACTGTACTTTTAGTAAAAAGCTACAAGTTCAAAACACAAACCCAGTCTAGAAAGTTCTTCAGATTCTTAAAATACAATAGATTTGGGCCATTCCCTTTACCTGCCAATGGCTCTTGGCCATTCTCTTTTATCTGCAAGTGGCTTTTTTTTCCCCACCTGTAAATGGATCATCTCTTTTTACCTAAAAAATGGACTTTTCTCTATGGTGTGGTACAGTTCTGTCACCTGTGGAAACTGTCACCAATCTTTCCTCTGAAGAAAGAGATGTCACTTTCATCAGTAAATTAAATCCCTTCTCTTGGTAGCTTCACAAGCTGTACAGATTTCCACCCCTACATCCTCCATAAATACACCCAATTGGGGACCATAAGCACATCCCCAGGCCTGCATGCTGTTTCTTCGAGTGTATACTTTAAAATTCTGCCTCATAAATCCCTCTCTGCATCTTACTGATGCCAGATTCTGTTTTGTGATGGGAGTCAGGGGACCTCCAGCCTGCCCTGTGGATGGGTTAATCAGGCCTCTCCATCCCTGCTTCAGAGACTTCCACAGACCCTGTGCAGTGACAAACAACTGTCCACTACTGAGTTTCTCACCTGTTTCCCTCTCCAGCCCAAGTGTCTCTCTATTTTCTCTCATTTACTTTCTTTGTCTCTCCTTCCTGATTTTTTTTTTTTTTTTTAGGTTTTTGGAGACAGGGTCTCGCTCTGTGGTTCAGGCTGGCCCTGAGCTCAGCCTCCAACTCACATCACAGCAATCCTCCTGCCTCTGCCTCCCGAGTGCTGGGATTACAGGTGTGAGCCACCACGCCCGGCACTGTGGTATGTGGTGCTGGTTGCTGCTGGGTGTGGGTCTCCACACCCAGTATTGTTATGTGGTTACCGGGGAATCGAACCCGGGTCCTTGCGCTTGCGAGACAGGCGCCGGAACCACTGAGCTAACTCCTCGGCCCCTCCTTCCTGATTATTTATCTTTTATGCCTCTAATGAAAGGAAAAGCCAGTGAACATTTTCCCATGAGTTGTGACCCTTTCCTGCATTCTTCGGTGCCCAGTAATTATGAAGCCCATTAAATGTGTTTACTGAACAAAACATTCCAGATCAAGGGGTGTCAGGTTCTTGAACAGGAAGCAGTGCACAAACATGAGATGGACCAGTGACCATAGGGTCAAAGACTCCATACCAAGAATGGCAGACCTTTGACTTCCTCACTCTTTTTAACATCTTACAAACCTTATTGTAGATAGCTAAGCTGATTCAAAATATTATAGGCCTTCAGGCAGAGCTGGGACCACAAGGAGTCATCACAGAAGAGTATGATGGGAGGCACATTCACTGAAGGCCAGGCTTTAAGATGGAGAGAAATGGCTCTACTTACACTCTTCTCCTGGAGATAACAACAGTGATTGATATTCTAAACAGGCAACGATCCCCTTGGGTGGAGGTCAAAGCCTCCCTAAACCATTTCTTCCTGGAAAATCCTTGTTTGTTCCATGTATGCTTGCTCGATGACTTGCTGTCCCATTTTCTCCCCATCAAATCAGTATTTCATAAGCAGCTATCATTGTAATCTTATTGGTTGACCATAGTTTTGTCCCACCTTATTCCACTTTGTGATTTTTCCATTAAATTAATATTTCTCAAGTGATTATACTAGTAATTTTGTTAGTTGACTGTAGTTTGTCCCACCTTAAAACTGCTTCACCTCAAGGGTTTGGTCTGTAAATCCCCCTGGAGAAGTGGAATCCATAAGTGACCCACTTTCTGGGTCCTCCCTTGACTCTTGTAGGCAGAAGCTGTTTTTCAATAAATTATTTCTACTCTTAACCTCTGTTGTTTGTAGGATTCATTCTATTTTAGAGAACACAAACTCTGCATTTCAGACATCTAGCAGGCTGGGAGATATATTTCCCCTATGTCACCCTTACTCTCTAAGAGAGAGCAGCTTTTGGCACTTTGAAGCCTACAGCCTCTTTCAGGTCTGTCCTTGCTAAAAGTTTTCTCTTCTTTCTTCTTTTATTTCTTAATCCCAACATTTTATTTTGTAGACGTTTTGTAAGTACGGGTTTGTCCAATATTTTTCAAGATAATGGTATTCTGGAAGAAATATTGATAAAAAGATGATGTTGTATCCTTAGGGTATTGTGTGAGGGAGCATATGATGCTGATTTATAGCATTGCTGAAAGTGTAAACTTTAATTGCTTAGTTAAGGTAAATCTGCGAATGACTACTTTTTCCTATATAAGAAACTGCCTTAATGTCCATACTTGCAGGATATATATGTACTTGCATTTTACATTTGTTATTTGTATGCTGAACTTAGTTCACCATAACTCATAGAAATCTCCCTTAGTTTTAATTACAAATACATAGCATTCCATTCCCTTTTTGTAAGTATCATGACTTATTCTGCCAATCTCTTATATATAGATATATAGGGCTTTTTTCAGGGGAGGGAGACAGGCTCTTGCTGTGTAGCTCAGGCTGGCAATTCTTGAACTCATGGCTTCCTGCTGCCTCAGACTTCTGAGTTCTGGGATTACATGTAAGCATCACCACACCTAGCAGGTTTCCGGTACTTTGGATTTATTCATGAAGTTGCAATGGATAATCAAATGCAAATATATTTTCTTATTGTTAGAGGCAAATATCTAGAATTAAGGTAGTTGAGTTAAAAATTGAAGTCATGTATCATTTTGTTAAACAGTGCTAAATTCCTCAAATATTGGAGTTGTATTGAAACAGTTAATTTTGCACAAACACAAGCTTATTGTCTCATGAAGTTGAAGAATGAAATTGAAGAGAAAAAGCAGAAGTTAAGACAGTGCTTATTGGAGCTAAGAAGAAAAATCACTCTTAGTGGGTACCCACCGTGAGAAGATTCCAGAACTGGAGTTGCTGCCATGCTTTCTTTCGTTTGTCTTATACAGATAAGCAGAATAAGGGAGGCCTTGTAGGGTTTTTAAAAATCACTTACCTGAGTGAGCGCAAAGGAAACTGAGTTTAAAGAAAGTCTACATGCTTTAGTTTTTCCAGCCTGGAGATTAAGGAGGAATTGTCAGCTAACTTTGCATATGTCCTCTGCTTAGACCTTTTTCCTGGGAGGAAGAGTCATTATATATCCATTTTCATTTTTCTTTATTCTTGTGTTTTCTTGCAAATTTTGAAGCTTAACCAGCAGCATCACTTGAATTAGGTTTTATCTTGGTGTGTGTACTACTTCTTTTTATCCTCTGGACTGTATTATACTGTATTACAGTATATTCCCATCAGTATGTATATGAATGCCTCATAACTTTGCTGGCACAATATACTTCCAGGTTTTTGAAAAGTTTGCCATGATATGTCAGTGTTGCTTGATTTGCATTTCTGTTATTATGATTAAAATTTAAATAGTTTCATATGATTTAGGATCATAGTATGCTTTTAAATGAAATGTTTGCTTATGCTTTTAATTTATTCTTCTTCTAAAGCTTTGATCATTTTACATTTTACCTGAAAATGTTTTCAGATATATTAAAGATAACGGCTTTTATCTGAGATGCATTTTTCAAATATTTTACGGTATTAGTCATTTTACTTTGCTTATAGTGTTTTTACATTTCTTTTTGCACTTTTATCTAGTTAAATGTTTTTATTTCCTTGCAAACATATTTTCAATATTAATTAAGAACATTTTTTACACTTAGGTTATAGATAAATTAAGCCATTTGTCTTCTAATACTGTCACCAAGTTTCAGAGTGTTGGAGTGGCTTTCCGATATGGTATCTAGGTTTTTTCTGTCCTGAGTAAAAAATTAGACAAGACAAGCACAACCAGTAGCAAAATTTTAGTAAGGGTAGGAGAAGAAATAAGCTCTGTAGAGCAAGTTTGGGCCAAGTAAAAGTAGGAAAAGGCTATAGCCGTGTGCTGGTGGGCCAGCACGGAAAACAGAACACAGTGGCTAAAACTCGATATGGACTATCATTTTCATGTCATCCACTCTGCAGGCTGACAGCTGGTTTAGGCCATGGTATGGAAAACTGGCTCGAGTTCTCACATGAAGTTCAGATGCAGGGCTTTGGAAAGTTTTCTTCACACATGTTCTGAGATTTGATAATTAATAGATCACACCTACTTCCCCAGCTAGCATTGCCATGCCTTAATCTCCTTGTCTTAGTACTTGTATGCTTCCATTTTTCACATTTAGACATCTGTATTTTTAAGTTCATTTCTATGTGTAATGTGAGAAATGGATTTGTGTCTTTTTCTAAAAGACTCCACTTATCCAATTTGTCTTTGCCTATTGTTTTGAGGATGACTGGTATTGGATGCTATATCCTGGGATCTCTGTCCAGGAGTACTGTTTTGTTGTAGCAGCTTCATCTACCTATCCTCATGCATTCCCACATTTCTTTAATAATAGAAGCATTATAGGATGTCACAATACCTGGGAGGGACAGTTCCTTTGTAACTGGCAATGCCAAGTGGAAAGCACAAGTTTTTAACCCCAGAACTCATGCTGGATCAGACTCTGCAAGAATGCCTGCAAGCTGGCAGAGAGAAGTTCTGAGTGTGAGTTAGCTGCAGTATTGAGGCATCTGAGGAGTTTTGGGGATGTGAACACTCAGGATCTGGCACAGCAGCAAAAGGGAATCTCATATACAATGCCTCATTGGAAAATTTAATCTGTATTTCCATTGGACATCTCATAGGTTTAAGTTTTTATATGTTTCTTGATGTATTTAGTAATGTGGGGCCATGTTATGTACTGTATGGTATCTTGTGTTCATTAGATTGTTACTTTTGTGTATTTGTTCTTTCAATGGCTCTGATTTAATAGGTGTCTAGATTCTCTCTCCCTCATCTCAGCTCCATGTCTAGTTTCTTCACCTCAAACTCCCAAAACAGTATGATGAACCCAAGTCTTTTTTCTTTTTCCAAACACATAAACTCTTCCTCTCATGTTTTTAAATTCCCCATACTTAGCTCTCTCATGGCCACTCTTATCTTCTTTAGTATTTTTCCTCAATTGTCCTCATTCCAAGCTTTTCACTCTTCTTTATTGTACCTCACTTATTGTCCTCCCTATTAGGAAGTTCTGACAATCATAGTTTTCCTCAATCACAAAGTAAATTCCATGTCTTACATATCTCACCTTTGCTCATATAAAATATCCTTCAAAAACTGTCCATACAAACCCTTCAGTTCAACTAAAATCACCCAATAAACTCAAACCTAGAATTTCCTGAAATAAAAAAAAGATGAAATACTCAAAGGAATTAAGTGTAGGAAAGGATTTCCTAATAGAACAATAGCACAACAAATAACATCAAGAATCAATGAATGGGATTATATCAGTCTATAAAGCTTCTGTATAGGAAAAAGAATCAATTGGTAGAGTGAAGAGATCACCTATAGAATGGAAAAAAGAATTTTGCTGGCTACTCTTCAGACCGAGGGGCTAATATTTAGGAAATATAAAGAACTAAAAAAAATTAGAGAACCAAAAATTAAAGCTCCAGTTAAGAAATGGTAAGAGAAATGAACAAACACTTCAGAAGATGAAATGCAAATGGTCAATAAATATATGAAAAAATACTCAACTCGGCTTCCTGAGTAGGTGGGACTACAGAGCCATGCTATCATGCATAGCTGTCATTATTTTCTTATTTTAAATTTAATATTTTCTTATTTTAAACTAAATGAACAATAGATTAAATACTCAATTTACAAGTTATTTTATATATAGTACCAGTAACATGATTGAAATGATATACAACTAGACTGATAAAACTCCTGTTAACTTCTTTTGGCTCTGTTTTATACTATCAGCCATTTTCTATGCATCCTTTTACCACCTTTCTTTGTGCTTACATATATATCTATATCTATTAAATGAGTATTTCCTAGTTACTTAAAAATACATTATTGAAATATAACTAACACCATAAAATTAACCATTTTAAAGTGAACAATTCAGTGGTTTTTAATAGTGACAATATTGTGTCATCAGTTATTACCAATAATTTTCAAACAGTTTTATCAACTGAAAAAGAAACTTCATACCTGTTTCCTTTCCACGTTCAATCAGGCCCTGAAAATCACTACTCTACTTTCTGCCATTATGGATTTGCATTTGAGACATCCCATACTCAGGGAAGAAAACTGGCATTCTTTTACTTGGCTATATAGTTTTAAAAAATTAAGCGTTAATGGGATAATTATAAACATCGTTCTGGTTCTGTTCTCTTTACTCACCATTTCTTGTGTATCATCTTATATATTTCTATGTTATTATCTTTAAAGGTGGACTACACAGCTCAAATGCACTCCATTATTGGTGGATATGAATTATGCTAGTCAATACTGTAAACAATCTTATACCAACACTGTTACTCAGACATGTAGTACACATATGTGAGTAACTTGTCTCAAAGGGAAAAACTTAAAAAAAAGGAAATAGTAATTCTTTTCATCTTAAAAAGTTATTGTGTAGAGAAAACAAGAAAATATCCATTTGGAGCAAATCCTGCCACATAGCAAATTCTCATAAATATTAATTATTACTAAAACTGCAAAAATTCAGATTTTCAGTAGCATAGAAAGTGCTTAGAAGTGTAAGAAAAAAACTTAGTAAAATGATGTACATCCATTGGTTGCAATTTTGTGAAAATTATATTTGTGAACAAAAACTCAAAGGAAATATGTTATGACAATAATATAGATTGCCTTTTTATGTTTTCAAAATGTCTTTAATATTTTGTTAGTATAAAATTAAAGCAAAATGTGGAGCAAGAGAACTGTTTCTTGTCTTTGAAGCAAGAAAACATTCCTGAGTACCTTCAACCTAAGGCGCCACCTAGAACAATGGCTTTGACCTGGCTGTGTCAAGCAGTTGTGTTTCATTATATGTTTTCCTTAGTAAGCTCTCATGGTGCTTTTCCTCATCCTTCATTGTAGATATCTTTGCTTTGTCTCCTTGGCTATTCAACCATCCTTCTCTTTAGTAGATATCTGTTGATCTCTCACTATGTGTGAGGCTGTGTTTTAGGCACTGAGTACACACTGGTGAGCAAGACAGAAGAGTTTGGAGCTTTGCATTACAATGGGACCCTTGGACTGAAAGAAATAAGTAACTAAGAACATGATAAATGGCACCCAGGCAATTAAACTTCAATTGATGTGATTCTACCCAACCTGACTAAACTAGAATGGTGGTCCAAAGGGACTTCTGTGCAGAAGTCACAGTTGCCTTCTGAGGTGAGAGGCTGTCCATGGGAAGATTCCAGAGATGTGCATTTCAGGTCTAGAAACAGCATGGCCAGAGGCTCTAGCACAGGAGCCAGCTGTGTGTGTGGAGCACAGAAGCCAGGCCCTTGTGGCTGGAGATCTACCAGGGAAGTGGGAGCAGAAGAAAGCTGGAAAATGGGCAGTGTCAGATCACGTGGAAGTTTGTAAGCTGCGAGTGAAAGTTTGGACTCTGTTTGGAGTGGACTGGGAATCGCTGGGTGGAATAGGAGAATAACTTGATTGCATTTGTGTTTTGAAATGCATCCTCTGGCCATTCTGCACAGAGCCAGAAACCAGGGAGATCACTTCAGCAGTATAGTAAGGGTTTAAGGAAGAGATGACAGTGGTTCAGATTAGAGTGGAAGTTATACTGATGAGGAGTTGCTGTTAGGATTCTTTTTAAGATAAGTTAACCGAACTTGTTATGGAATCCATTATGGGATCTAAAGGAACCAAAGATCATTTCTAGCTTTTGGGCTGAGTAATTGAGAAGGGAATGGTGTTATTTATTTTGAAGAAGGCTGAATAATTTCAGAGGGAAAA